>JABUQX010145405.1:2500-12500 GCA_015478945.1 Trachelipus rathkii
TTTAAGAAATTATTATTATGTATTATTATTATTGTTACTATTACTATTATTATTATTATTATATTATTAGTATTATTATTGTGTGTGTGTTATTATTATTATTATTATTATTATTATTTTTATTATTATTATTATTATTATTATTATTTTTATTATTATTATTTAATACGAATTTAATTTTTTTCTAAGTTCTGTTATTTGATTTTCGATTATTATTATAATTTATGGGTATTTTTATTTAAAAAAAACTCCCCCCCGGACCCGCGAGCTTGCGAGCGGGGCACCCCGCTCTGCGGGGGACGGGGGGATGATATAGCGGGGGGGAAGCCCCCACCCCGGATCAAAACATAAAATATATAAAAATATCAAATATCAATTTATTATTGTCAAGGTGTTTCTACAAACTTTACGTATACATTCATCAAATTTAAACTGAAATAAATAGCCTAAGCACGGCCTAAGCTACTCATTTTTATAAGACTATAGGTGTGAAGCACAAAAAAATATATGTCAATTTCTTTTTAATTTTGGTTAATATTATTTAAATTACATTTGAAAATCCAGTATTTACTAATGTATTTAACCTCAAATCATTAAAATTATTTTATATTTTTTTTTTATTTTTGTATGTAGAAAATATTTTATATAAAATATATATATATATATATATATATATATATATATATATATATATATATATATATATATATATATATATATATATATATATCACAAAAAGAAAAAATTTTTTATATATTCTATATATATACTATATATATATATATACCATATAGCACACTAACGTAAAAGCGACGTCGCTTTTACGTCCCTTTGCGATGTGCGACATCGTATTAGTAACATAATAATTACGTCCCTGGGATGTGGAAATGTCAGCTCTCAGCGACGTAACAATGCGACATCACTGCGACGTCCTATGGTAACGTAGTATTGACGTACTCTTACGACATCCCTGCAACGTTACACGGTAACGTTGCACCGACGTTGTTTTACGACATCTATTTGATGTAACTTTTGAGTATATATATATATATATATATATATATATATTATATATATATATATATATATATATATAACATATATATACTCCCTACTATATATATATATCCCTGTATATAAGGTAGGCATTACTATACCATACAGCTACTAATGGCCTGCATTATACCATATTGGAATGTAAAGCATGGGGGAATGCTACAAGGGGAGGGAGAGGGAGGGGGGAGGGAAGGGAGTAATATCCTTTCTACTTGAGGCAAAGGAGGGATAAAAGGAAAGGAGAACGTGAAAAGTAGGGAGAAGGCAAGATGGAAGGAATTCAAAATATTCTAACTTTTGAAAATTCTCCTTAAATAGTGGTTAAAACCGTTCAAGGCAAATAATAAAGAAATCAATCAAAGAAAACTTTTCATATAAATGCACAAATGTATATAATATATATCTTCCCATGTTCCTTCTATCGTATAAGGTACGCAATATATATATATATATATATATATACATATATATATATATATATATATATATATATATATATATATATATATATATATATATATACTATATATAAAACTACAACCATAGGTCAATTCATTTTATTAGCCATGAATGCGGCGTAAATGGTCAAACCAGTCCAGCCAATACAGTATAGTCCACAAAGTAAAACTTTGTCAAGTTTATATATATATATATATATATATATATATATATATATATATATATATATATATATATATATATATATATATATATATATATATATATATATATATATACTATATTTTTATATATATTTAAATACTCGTTAAAATATTTAAATATATTAAAATAGAGTATATATATATATATTTATTAATTTAGAAAATAGTGTAATTATTAATTTTCTGTTGTAAAAAGTTGCTTTTCAGAAATCTGTAAGTAGGCTTAACTAGCCAGCAAATTTCACTTTCAAATAAGGAGATTGCATTGAGTGACCTTCTGAAAATAAAATATAAAAAAATAAAATAAATATTTCCGTGAAACACATAATAAACAGAAACACATAATAAACATTTACGCAAAATATTTGAAATAACACTAACAAAGCCACTCCAAACTCTCTCTTACGGGAGCATAGCGCGACTGGAGACATAATTAGTTATATTTATGAGCGACCGTAAATGTACGACATTTGAAAAAATTTAAAATTACATTACATAATACAATTTCTAAAGAAAATCATGTATAAAATGACTTGTAAACAACAAAACATAAAATGAAAAAGATTATGAAAGAGTGTAAGAAAATTTGGAGAAAAAAGACAGGGAGATAGTTATTTTTAACACGATATCTTATGCCTGGCAGCGTATCTAATTATCAACGGAAACATTTAAAATTAACAATATTACGTCGCAAATACGTTGCATTGGGAACGAAAAAGCTTACATCACATAAGACGTAACAGCAATGTCACATATACGACGTATGTGTGATGTGACGAGTGCAACGAACATTAACGTCGCTGTGATGTATCTGCAACCAACTGTGCTATATGGGTATATATATATATATATATATATATATATATATATATATATATATGCTGTATATATTTATATATATATAAACATAAAGCAACCTAAGTTAGAGAGAGAGAGAGAGAGAGAGATAGATAGATAATTATAATACTAATAAAAACAAGAGATCTGACAAACCGCAAACAACATACATATTCGTTCGTTCGCCGAGACGTTTTAAATTTTGGAACATGAGAGTCAATTTTCCGAATTGTTTCGTATTCACAAATTTGAATTTCAGTATTGAAAACAAAGCGGTTGTTCTTGATATGCAACCGCAAGTTGTAGGTATAAAGCGTCCACGCGGTCATATTTTCACACACATTTTTCTCCTCAAAAATGTATAGGGCATGTGTTGTAAAGTGTCTGCAACAATCATGTTGGTTTGACATTTGGACTAACTAAAATTTGATGACGTTTTGTTTTTCATTATATAATAAATAATTTAATTTCTTTAATATTTAATCCTACTAAAAAAATTAAAGAATAAAAAATAATAAATAGTTGCACACTAACTGCAAGTTGTATAAAATGGTGGTTGCGCAAACCTGCAACCAGGCCACGAGCCGCCACCGATATATCTATATATATATATATATATATAATATATATATATATATATATATATATATATATATATATATATATATATATATATATATATATATATATATATATATATATATATATATATATATATATATATATACATATATATATATATATATATATAAATATATATATATATATATATATATATATATATATATATATATATATATATATATATATATATATATATATATATATATATATATATATATATATATATATATATATATATATATATATACATACGTTCTTTTGTTCTTCTGGCATGGGAAAGAAAAATAGCGATTATCGAAAAAATATCGATTATATATTGTTAACCGATTTATTCATATGTATATCTTATATTTTTGATTGTTTATATTTTTTTATAAATTATATATATATATATATATATATATATATATATATATATATATATATATATATATATATATATATATATATATATATATATATATATATATATATATATATATATATATATATATATATATATATATATATATATCTAATGAACTAACACAGCTCTGGGCTATGAAATTCCTGGCAACGTACTCAGCTTTTGCTTTGAAACTATTTCAGTTGCAAACATTTCGTGATTCATTTGAAAAATATTTGAATATTAATAAATAACACGAATTCCTTTTTTGAAAATATTACCTCAAGGGACTTTATCATCAATAAATAACAAACTACGAGCATTTGTAGTATTACAAGATCAATATATATATATATAATATGTATATATATATATATATATATATATATATATATATATATATAATATATATATAAATATATATATATATATATAAAAATATATAACATATATATATTTGTATATATATATATATAACTTAATAAAAATATATATATATATATATATATATATATATAATATATATATATATATATATATATATATATATGTATAATATATATAATAATATATATATATATATCAACTAATAATAATATATATATATATATATATATATATATATATATATAGCATAGCAATAATATATATCTTTATATATATATGGGCGAGAGAGAGAGAGAGAGAGAACAAACAACAATGAAACATAAAAGGATAGATAGATAGATAGATAGATAGATAGTCTTTAGTCTTTTAGTCTTTATTTCTTTATTTCGTACACTGAGTACATTAAAAAATATATATTACATTAAAATAAATTATATTGCATAATATAAAATTATATAATTAAACTTATTTAACACAAAATCATATCCCCCTATGTTATCTTAATGGATCCTCCCTATTTTGAACAAATTTTATTCTCGCTTTGAGTGCATCCAAATCATTATCAAATAAATTAATGACTCCATATTTAGTTGCAAATGTTTCTTCAATATCTTTAACTAAAATACCCCTTTTCAATATTACATTTTTATAAACAAAGTTACATGGCTTATTAAATAATCTAAATACAGTGCATAATTTTAAATTGTTTAAATAATGATGAAACATGAGCCATTCCAATGAATTACAAATAAAATGATTACTACTCCTATTCGAAATTCCATAAACTTTTTTTTAAAGCATTGTGAAAGCTAACTTCAAACTGTCTGTAAACTTGACTAATATTATACTTATTCATCCATAAATTAGCTCCATAGAATGGCATACAAAATGATTTCATTAAGAAGAGAACAATATCCGATCTTAAGGAACCAAATCTTCTTAAAATAACATTAAATTTTCCTAGAAATTTATCCCTAGCTCGTCTAACGTCAGATTTTTCTTCTAGATTTTTATTTAAAATAGAGCCAAGATATTTAGTTTCCATAGAACACTTTAGAAAACCCTGAGAAATCTTTACTTTAACTAATTCATCCTTATTTTTAGTTGATCTATTACAAAACGCAATCACTGTACTTTTATCTACATTTAATTTCAAGCATAATCTCTTAATTACATTTTCCGTTATGTCTAAGAGTTTTTGTAGTCCTTCTATTGAGGGAGCCAACAAAACTAGATCATCTGCGTACATAACAACATTAGACATGCTCATACCTAATCTCGCACCTATTTTACTATTTACCAATTCTTTTATAAGTTCATCTATATAAATGCAAAAGAGTAGAGGTGACAGAATTCCTCCTTGTCTAACACCATTTTTTATCTTCCATCTATTTGATACATTATTTTTAAATTTAACATGAGCAAACTGATTGTTGTAAATATGCACTAAAATATTATGCATTATATCAGGAATTTTCAAATTCTCCAATTTCTTAAATAAAATGTCATGATTGACTTTGTCAAATGCCTTCGAAAGGTCTAAGAATGCCGCATACATGGTTGAACCTCCCTCGATGTATTCTGCAATTGTTTCCTTCAAAACGAAGATTGCAGTCTCTGTAGAGCAATTTCTTCTAAAGCCATGCTGCCTATCATCCAGAATGACATAATCTTTAATCCTATTCAGAATTCCATATTCAAACAGCCTTAGAAAGACAGATGACATCATCACCGGTCTATAATTATTGGAATCAGAGCAATTTCCGTATTTATCTTTTATAATCGGGGTTATCGAGCCCTCCAATAGGTCACATGGAATATGATTGTGCATCATACACACATTCATGAATTTTGCAATAATTTTATACAACTTTTCCGTCCCAAATTTCAAATGATATAAGTGAATCCCATCTGGACCTAAAGTTGGATTCATTTTATTAATTATTTCATTAATTTCCATAGCAGTGAATAATTCATAAACTTCTGTCCAATGAGCTTTTTTAAAAGCATTCTTAGTGTGAAATTGGGAAGATCTATCATCAAACACTTTCCTAAATTTATTCGAGAATAATTCCGCTATATTTCCATCATCATTTTCTTCATCAATCTTTATTGCGTCTCTCTTTAATAAACCTTCCTTACTAACCATATTCCAAAATAATTTTAAATTTTTACCACTAAAACTTTTGGCAAATTTTTCATTTCTTATCTCGTTTTCCATCAATCTACATTTTTTTAATTCAAATTTAAACTTAGCTCGTGATTTACACATTTTGTCAAATTCCGTACCCTGACGTTTTCTTCCTTTCTTTTTCCATTCTCTAAAATGCCAATTTGCTTCCTTATAAAAATCCCTTAATTTTTCATTCCATCCTGGCGTACATTTTTTAACATTTTTACTGACTACAGAAAACTTTTTACTTGCAGTTTGTAGAACTTTACATATATCTTTATACCAATGTTTTATCTGAATTAAATGTTTATCATTGCTGCAGTTATACTTACTGCAGAAAGCAACCTCCTTTTCTAAAAAATTATTTTTATCAAGTAGGTAGTCAATATTATTAGCATACTCATTTTTCTCTTCAACCGTGAGTTTATTCCAATATATAAACTCATTATTAACATCTTCACAATCCAAAAATTGATTACAATCTTCAATTCTTAGTTTACAGGACATCGGAAAATGATCATACAGACTATGATCATATAAAATATGCACTTCATCAAAAATATCTTTTAAGTTCCCTGAACACAATACATGATCTAACCAAGATGTCGTATTATGTGCCGGAGACAAATAAGTAAATGAGTCACCAGGTAAACTATTATCAACTATATATAGATTATTTCTTTCGATAAAATCATTAATCAGGCCTGCAAAAATTGAATCATCGAAACTTGTATTAAAATCTCCCATAATAATTAAAGAATCGTGTTTCGTACTTTTCACTACTGCTTCCACTTCTGTTAAAGAATTAATATATTCCAAAATTCTAACTTGATCATTTATAAAGCAGGGCAAATAAACGTTTAAAATCAAAAACCTGTTAAAATTTACACTTAAAACTATACCAATTATATAATCACTGTGTAATACTGGTTTAACCATTCCTGATAGCTCTTTTCTCCATAAAATACACATTCCCTTCTTCGGTCTCCCCTCATGAATTACGTTTGTAACTTCTTTTTGAGCAAATGTTATATTCTCCCATTTGTTGGATAAATTTTCTATTACATAAACATCCTTTTCCATTAACATTATCTCTTGTAATAATATAATATCATGATTAGACATAAGTTTCTTAACAACTTCAGAATTATTCCTAAATGAATTGCAATTATATGTAGCAATCTTTAATCCAGTAATCGAAGAATTCATCATTCCTTTTTATTTTTATTAAAGAACTTTCTACATATTATGCCTTCAGGCCAAAAGTCTTCATTTAATATCTTAACTCTATTTTTCAATTCTGTAGTAATTTTAAAAGATTTAGAATAAGGATTTCTACAATTTAATTCTTCGATTTTTAGAAGTTCAACATTTAAATTATTCTTGATATACTCTTTTATATGATCATCCTTAACAGTTAGGTCACAGCGACCGATATACAAATCTAAAACTGACTTAGCACTTCTCAAATTATCAGATGGGTTCAAATTTTTAGAACCATATATAATATTTTTAAATTTTTTACGAGATCTTACCAAAGTGAAACCTTCATCTTCGTTATTTTCTCTATTAAACTCTGCTTCATTCTTATTTCTTTTCAAATTTATCTCTTCATTAGGAATCTTCACAAACTTATTTTTATTACCAATTTTTATCCCTTTCTTACCTTGTTTAGATACAATATCTGCCCAGCTCAATTTACTAGGATCGTATTCATTCTCAATTTCTTGATTAAAACTAATTTCCGCCAATTCATGACTTTTCTCTATCTGAGAAGCTGAAGGAGCCGACGGCACTGGCAAACTGTTTTCAGGCAAATCATGACTCTCCTCTATCAGAGAAGCTGAAGGAGCCGACGGGACCGGCAAACTGTTTTCATGTAATTCAAGACACTCTTCTATCTGAGAAGCTGAAGGAGCTGACGGCACAGGCAAAGTGGGACATCGTTGCTCATCTCCCTCTCCATCGTCCACATAATGAAACGTTTTCTTTAACATATTTCTATTACATTTTCTCATTTCATTTTTAATTTCAAATAGATTTTCTTTAACACTTATCATATCTGAAGCTACTCTTTTTTCAATTAGTCTATGTTCTCTAAGTTGCGTAACCTCTTCTCTTAGCTTCGTTACTTCATCAATTAGGTTAATAAGTCCTTCACTTACAATTTCAAATCCGCTAGTCGGTGGAAGTGACCTATAGGACTCGGCTACAAATTTTGGTAAAATTTTACCCTTCTGCTTAGCTATCCCAAATAGATCAACAACATCCTGCATATCGCCTCTTAGTCTATCATCTCCTCTTCTCCACTTTATTTCCTCTCCTATCAGATTTGAAAGTAACTGCTTAGCCTCCTTGACTTTACCAGCACCATAGAAAGCTATACATGTCATAACAATATTATCATTCTTCAAATCATCAAGTGCAGTTGACACATAGCACAATAAATCATTTATTTTTACTTCCATTAAGTCTCCAAAATCTTAAATCCAAAATTGGCAAATTGGCAAAATATATTTCAAGTTGACAAGCACCAGTTCAGCACCTCATGCTAAATTTAGTCAACAATATTTTCTCTTCATAGAAGCAAATTAAAATAAAAATTAAAAATATAAAAGATAGATAGATAGATAGATAGATAGATAGATAGATAGATAGATAGATAGATAGATAGATAGATAGATAGATAGATAGATAGATAGATAGATAGATAGATAGATAGATAGATAAATAGATAGATAGATAGATAGATAGATAGATGATAGATAGATAGATAGATAGAAAGATAGATAGATAGATAGATAGAGAGATAGACTTAGACAGATAGATAGATAGATAGATTGATAGATAGATAGATAGATAGATAGATAGATAGATAGATAGATAGATAGATAGATAGATAGATAGATAGATAGATAGATAGATAGATAGATAGATAGATAGATAGATAGATAGATAGATAGATGAATAGATATATGGATAAATAAATAGATAGATAGATAGCTAGATTGATGATAGATTGATAATCAGATAGATAGATAGATGTAGATAGATAGATAGATAGATAGATAGATAGATAGATAGATAGATAGATAGATAGATAGATAGAAAGATAATACTGCAAGTAAATTTCCTCCTATACTTATAACTTTTGTATCACATAAAGTATAGGTAAGTGAGTCTGGGAATAGAACTTAAGAATAATCGGAAATTGGTATCAGGTGTTCAACAAAATTGCATACATGAGATGCTATCACAATCTTCAATTGGATTATTCCGCTATATATATATATATATATATATATATATATATATATATATATATATATATATATATATATATATATATATATATATATATATATATATATATATATATATATATATATATATATATATATATATATATATATTTGAAAATATGCTTCTCTCTCTTAAAATGAATTATAATAGTAAAAATAGAACTACCTTATTCCTACAGCTAGATCTAGTTGGATCTGGGTATCTTGGGGACATAGGCAAAACTAGAATGCGAAACACACATTGTCATTTGTATTTGTCATTTCCCAGTTGAGCAGTAAAATATCTATATCGATAGTTATAAAATCCTCCATCATTCCACGAGATCTAAAATCTTTTTAAAATAATAAATACGCAAACTATTTTAAAGAGTTTGAATAGCCTTGCAGCACCTTTCAAAGAAGATTTTACTCTCTATAGCGGGATTCGAACATTGGACACCGCGTCGCAGCGTTAACAATAACCGGATGCTCTAACCATTAGGCCATCCACGTCCCCAAAAAAAGAACGCTTCAAGCGTAGTTTTTAAAGCACCCGGTTTTCTCATCCCATAATTCCTGTTCTAATGTAAAACTT
>JABUQX010145406.1:15000-32500 GCA_015478945.1 Trachelipus rathkii
ACAAGGTACTCTCTGAGTTCTACTGGCCTGGGATGAATGAAGATGTGTCTAGATTCTGTCACTCATGTGACATATGCCAGAAAGACGGTACCTAAAGGGAAGGTCGTAAAAACGCCGCTGACAAAAGTCCCACTTATAGGAACCCCGTTCAAAAGAGTGGCGGTAGACCTCGTAGGCCCTATTGTGCCTTCTTCTCAAGATGGGCATAAGTATATACTCACTCTGGTAGACTATGCAACAAAGGTACCCTGAGGCTGTACCATTAAAAAACATCGATACAGAGACGGTTGCAGAAGCTCTGGTGGACTTGTACTCTAGGATTGGGGTACCAGATGAGATATTAACCGACTTGGGGACACAGTTTGTATCGAGGTGCATGAAAGAGGTGTCCAGATTATTAAACGTAAAGCAGTTGAGTACAAGCCCATATCATCCTATATGTAACGGCCTTGTTGAAAAATTCAACGGTACGATGAAAAGGATGCTGAAAAGGCTGTGCAGCGAACAACCTAAAGTGAAATAAATATTTAAATCCCTTTTTATTCGCCTATCGTGAGGTGCCACAAGAAAGTACCGGGTTCGCGCCTTTTGAATTATTGTATGGTATGACCGTAAGAGGACCCATGCAGATAATGAAAGAATTATGGATTAACGAGCGACGGTGTGACGAGGTGACGAATAGTTACCAGTACGTTTTTAAGTTAAGGGAGAAATTGGAGGAAACCTTAAAAATAGCGTCGACCGAATTAGAAAAGGCTCAAAACCGGTACAAACACTATTACGACAAGAGCGCCAAAGAGAAAAAGTTTGAAATAGGAGATTCTGTGTTAATATTACTGCCCACCGAAAGTAATAAGTTATTGATGCAGTGGAAGGGCCCCTACGAAGTCGTCGGTACCATTGGCGAGAATGACTATAGGGTGAGAGTCAATGAAAAGGTCAGAACGTACCATGCAAACTTATTAACCCTTTCAGTCCGACTGGGTCACTGGTGACCCATATTTTTTTATCGATATTTTTAACTAAAATGTATCGATTTTCACGATTTTTTAAAAAAAAAAATACTAAAAGTATCGATTTATATCGATAGAATCACTCAAAATACCAAAAAATCTATCAGTGTCCTTACAGCGGTCGTGCGAAGATGGTGTCGGAGACTCGCTCTACAATTTTTAGTTTTTTGGTGAAGTGGTGGTTTGTTGGTGTTATCTAATTATTACACGACTTATTTTTTTCTCTTTTTTTTACATTTTTATGTAGTAGAGAAACTAACTAAAAAAAGTTATTCATGTAACTTTTTGAAAAAAATAAGTCTATCACCGCCAAAATAGACTCCGTTTTACGTGTTCCTCAGGTGACCCATCAGGACTTAACAGTCCTAATTCAAATATTACGACACAGTTTATTATTATTATTATTGTGTGTGTGTGTGTGTGTGTGTGTGTGTGTGTGTGGCCATTATTATTATTGTGTGTGTGTGTGTGTGTGTGTGTGTGTGTGTGTGTGTGTGTGTATTATTATTATTGTGTTAATATGTAATATGTATGTATATAATATATAATAATAATATAACAATATATATATATATATATATATAATAATAATAATAATAATAATAATATATATATAATATAATAATAATAATATAATATATATATATATATTATATATAATATAATAATAATAATATGTATATATATATATATATAATAATATAATATATATATATATATATATATATATATAATAATAACAATAATAATATATATATAATAGCATAACAATAACTATATATAATAACCTTAATAATATGTATATATATATATATATATGAACTTTTCAGATGTCAGATTCAAATGTGATTTCGATCTCCCCCATTCCATCTCCGCAGCATCAACAGGCCAGCAGCCCTCCAATTCAAATCGTGACTAGTTGCCGGAGGTGAATACAGCCCTATTTAGGAGGAAGCTAAGTATACGTGATGCCATCCGTATCTCAATTTTCCCTGGTGATGAATCAAAGGATGATCTTCAGTTCTCTGATGACGACGAAGACTACTACGGATGGCCAGCTGCATCGGCCATGTCTGATGATGAGGCAGCAAATGCAATATCTTAGAAGTCTTTGATGGGCAAGACACTGAGAATGACGGACCCCCTTCTCATCCTGTCCCTGCTTGTGTTGAACCCCACGATAAGTGTCGCTGGTGGTATTCAAAGGAACACCAAAATATATGGAGATCGAAAGACCATTTGCTGTACAGGAATATAATAAGTACATGGGCGGAGTTGATCTGCCAGATATGCTCATCGAGCTATACCGGATCAAATTCAATTATTTGCTAAACCTTTGCATTGTCAATACCTGGCTGTTGTACCGGAGGGTGCATGAGAGCAAAGAGAGCAGGAAAAACTTTATGCCATTTGTCGATTTCAAGATCGAGGTGGCAGAAGGTTTGCTGAACTCTAAGGTTAGTGGTACCCCAAGAGGAAGACCGAGCACTACCAGAGTGGAGGCCAGAGCTGGAGCCAGGGTAGGAGCTAGGGCAGGAGCCAAGGAAGAAAAGAGAAACACAAGACCAAACCATGAGAACCCCCTTCTCATCCCGTCCCTGATTGTGTTGAACCCCACGATAAGTGTCGCTGGTGGGATTCAAAGGAACACAAATATGTGGAGATCGAGAGACCATTTGCTGTACAAGAATATAATAAGTACATGGGCGAAGTTGATCTGCCAGATATGCTCATCGAGCTATACCGGATCAACTTCAATTATTTGCTAGACCTTTGCATTGTCAATGACTGGCTGTTGTACCGGAGGGTGCATGAGAGCAAAGAGAGCAGGAAAAACTTTATGCCATTTGTTGATTTCAAGATCGAGATGGCAGAAGGTTTACTGAACTCTAAGGTTAGTGGTACCCCAAGAGGAAGACCGAGCACTACCAGAGTTGAGGCCAGAGCTGGAGCCAGGGTAGGAGCTAGGGCAGGAGCCAAGGAAGAAAAGAGAAAACCAAGACCAAACCACGAATATGCTCCTGCAGAGTCTGTCAGGTATGACAACGTGTCTCACTGGCCAATGTTTACCAAGGACAGGAAACAATGCAAACTTTGCATGAAACTCAAGACAAGTGCCATGTGCGAGAAATGCAAAGTTCATCAGTGCCTGGTCCCTCGGGAAAACAACACTATGTGTTTCGTTCAATACCACAAGCATTGAGTCTAGTCTTCCTCTACCCTCCCTCGCTCATCCATATATATATATATATATATATATATATATTTTGAAGAAGTTTATAAATATATTTGTATATATATATATATATATATATATATATATATCTTTATATATATATATATATATATATATATATATATATATATATATATATATTGAAGTTTATAAATTTTTTTGTTTTTACTTTTCTATTACTTTTTACTTTTATTTTAGCTGGAATAACATTAGAGCTATACGTATATATTTTTCTTTTATAAAAAAATCTAGAAATATGCATAACTGTATTTATTTATACCTTATTTGCATGTTTTATTTAGTAATTTATATTATTTATATGCAAATAATTACTACAGTGCCAAATATTAAAAATATACTGTTAAGTCCGGATGGGTCACCCGTGACCCATTTTTTTTGGCACTAATTATTATTTTTTGAACATAAAAAAGGTCCTAATGTGTTATTAGGGTCCTATTTACCTTATTTAAAAAAAAATTAAATATATTTTTTCATAATTCAGGACTGAAAGGGTTAAAAGTATACAATAAAAGGGATGAGGAAACGCCGGATGTTTTACATGTCGCGTGTGTAGGTGTCGTAGACTTCGAAGAGTGTGAGAAGGAAGAAATTGATTTAGGAGAAGACGTGATTGTCCTAGGAAGCTGCACGCCTAAGGAAAGCATTGAGAATATAAAAATAGGGCCCGAGATAGAAGAAGATAAGAGATCAGAAATAATGGAAATACTAAGCGAGTTCAAACGGGTATTTACGGATCTGCCAGGAAACATGAACATAGTTCAACACGAGATTAATTTGACGTCGGAAGTCCCTATAAAGAGTAAAGCGTACCCCATACCATATGCTCTTAGAGAAACACTTAAAAAAGAGGTCAGCAAGATGCTAAGAATGGGGGTGATTAGAGAGTCTGATTCTCCATATGCATCCCCGATGGTGATGGTAAAGAAAAAAGACGGATCTAACCGAGTTTGTGCAGACTACCGGAAATTAAACCAGGTCTCGTTATTCGACCCTGAACCGATGGCCGCGACTGAAGAGATTTTCGCCAGGTTCGCGAAAGATAAATACTTCACTAAAATCGATCTCAGTAAAGGCTATTGGCAAATCCCGGTAAGAAACGAAGATATACCTAAGACAGCCTTCGTAACGCCAGACGGGCACTACGAATTTCTCAGAATGCCGTTTGGATTAGTAAATGCGGGCGCGACATTGGCTGTGAGGAAAATACTTAGAGGTATGAGGAGTACGGATAGTTATCTGGACGACATAATTGTACATACAGAAACTTGGGACGACCATATAATGGAAATTAGGGAATTGTTGAGTAGGTTGGTAGATGTTGGCGCAACTCTCAGACCGTCAAAGTGCGAAGATAGCCGTCAGAGACTTAGAGTTTCTAGGCCATAAGCTGACTGAAGGGGTCGTCGGTCTGCAAGATGATAATGTGAAGAAGATCAGGGACGCGGAGAGGCCACATACCAAGAAAGGGGTCAGATCATTCCTGGGACTGACAGGGTTCTACAGGAATTTTATACCCAACTACTCAACAATAGCTGCACCGTTAACTGACCTAACGAAGAACAAGCAACCGAACAAAGTAGTATGGGGAATAGCTCAGGAGAAGGCGTTCGAAGCCCTGAAAAGTATGTTAGTTCGAAAGCCCATACTACGTCTTCCCGATCTCACCAAGTCATTCGTACTCCAAACTGATGCGAGCGATATGGCTATAGGGGCAGTATTGCTGCAGGAGTTTGATGATGGACTGTTCCCTATAGCATATGCGAGTAAAAAATTATCCACGAGGGAGAAAGCCTATTCTACGTTGGAAAAAGAAGGGCTAGGCATAATATTTGGAGTGCGAAAGTTCGATAACTATTTATATGGAAAAGAGTTCGTTCTGCAGACGGACCATCAGCCGTTGATCTATATGCAGAAGACTAAATATATAAATGCAAAAGTGATGAGGTGGGCGTTGTTTTTGCAGAAGTATAAGTTTAGACTGGAATCAATTAAGGGCATGAAAAACACCGCCGCAGATTACCTGACGAGGATTGGGATGTGAAGCTCAGTATTTTGTTAAAAGAAAAACCCCAGTTTTCTTTCTTAATGGGGGCGTGTGTTATGCTATTAGGCATATGGAAAGTGAGATTCTGAGCTCCGCAGAACTCGTCGGATAGATTTATTTATTTGTTTGGAAGAAACATTTATTTTACGAAATTGATTAATTTAAATACGTTTTATTTGAATATATTTTGGATAAGATTTTTATTTTGAAAATATTTTAAGAACAATTTTATTTTTGGAAAATAAAATTGTCTCGTGGGAAGAAAGTCTCACAAGGTGACTTCACACCTGATATCCTAGTTACAGTGAAAAAGCATAAATAGAAGGTAATTGATTATTACCTGGTTCTCTCTGGAATTCTACCTTTGGTTCTATCATTGGAATACGATTCAACGTATGGATTCTATCAGTAATTGAGTACATCTTCATTGAGGACTTATCTCTTGTTTTACGATAATTGAAGAGACCTGATTCAAGAAAGCTCTGCTACAATAGCGAGTCTTAAGAAGAATACATGCTAGATTATTATTGGATCGTTTAGAAGACAATTCAGGAATATTGTTCTTGAGAAGAGATTACGAAAGTCTTGTGAGTACTCAGAGGGAAATACTATAGAAAGAATTGGATAGTAACCAGAGAGGGACTTGAAGGAAGTTATTGAAAAGAAAGTCATATTTATACTGAGAAGTTGTCATACGACATTGAGAGCGACTTTCTACTGGATTCAGAAACTGATACATATTGTAAAGGATTTACCTTATAGAGGAAAGGACTACTAATAGTCTGTGAAGTCCATCTGCGACTTAGAAGTATTCTGGAATTCTGAAGATCTTGTGATTATTCACTGTACTTCGTGTCTGAAGTGAAAGATTACGTTGTGAAATCATACCCCTAGACAAATTTGGTTAATTTTATTTTGTGTTTTGAATAAATGAACTTCGGGAATTGTCACGTTATTTATTGACATCTGTCCCATCTTGTGACATATACATATCAACATTAAAAAAAGTATAGATAGAATAACAACACAGTTCTTATCTACAATTTAAAAAAGCATATAAAATGAGTGAAAAGACCTCGTATCGACAAGGAAAATATGGAAAATGACGATGCAACTAGCCTTTACATCATATATATATATATGCCTTATAAATTATATATATATATATATATATATATATATATATGCCTATATATATATATATATATCTTTATATATAAATATTCCACCAATAATATATATATATATTTATATATATATATATATATATATATATATATATATATATATATATATATATATATATATATATATATATATATATATATCGTAAAACATACTTAATGGCCACCCAGAACTGGACGTTGGATCAAAAAAATTCGCAGGTAGACTCTATAAGAGTAAACACTTCTAGAGGGGGGCAGCTGCCCCCCCATGACGACGCCCATGTATATATAGCTTGTAATAACTACTAAACTTCACGTAGTGTTTAAGATAGTGATTTACTTGCCCCTAGTTAGTTTGAATCTTTCGTCATTAGAATATAAAAAAAATTGTAGCTATTTTCCTTAAAAATTTTGCCCTATAATTTACCTGAAACCATCTGCTTTGTGTCTTGTAAAATGCAATGAAAATACTGTAGGAAGGCTTGTAAAGTCCATTCTCATTATAAATATGTATTAAATGACATAAATTAATATTTAAAAGTCACTAAATAAATAAATAAATCTTTAAATTTAAGTTTGCACAACACTAGCGAAGTCAACTTATTCCTATAAGGTCAAAATCCGAAATGAGCGATTTCTTTGTTTATTAACAAGGATATTTCAATAGCTTTTCGGTATAGGGATCACCGATATAAATATATCGATGATTTCAAATATATCGATTTCACTCAGACGAAAGATTGAATTAAGCTTTTAAGCCTTTATATATATATATATATATATATATATATATATATACTGCTATATATATATAATAACATATATATATATATATATATATATATATATATATATTCTCAATATATATCTCTATCTAACAAGATATATAACCTTTATATATATATATATATATATATATATATATATATATATATATATATATATTATATATATATATATATATATATAACCTTATTTCATATATATATATATACTATATATATATGCTCATATATATATATACTATATATATATATATAACTTAATATATAATATATATATATAATAATAACATAACAACATATGCTGCTCTTCCTAACACTCACTCCTCGACCAGTTCTACCTAGATGCGCCGGGTGTGATATTTTCGTACTTATAAGAGCTTCTGACACCTTTGCAATGCTGTTTTACTTAGGCCTTCTTAGGCTAATAGCCTGAGGCTTTTGGTAAGGTTCGATTTTTGTAAGAAAGGCATTTCTTTTACACATTATTTTGCTTCACTAATTTTATTAAAGGAAAATTCTTTCAGAAAATATTAATAACAATAATAATAATAATAATAATAATAATAATAATAATAATAATAATAATAATAATAATGTCACAGTGTCTAAAGCTGACATCATGTAACTCTCACGAGAACAGTAGCAACGGTAAACAAAATATATATTTGGTATCAGCGGAAAATTTTAAGGAGGGGTTTTAATTTTTTTTTTTTTTTGAATTTATTAGTCGAAAATATTAAAAAAAATTTAATTTTCCCATTTAGGGGGCTCGAGCCGACAGCGGGGGAGTTAGAGGGGGATCCCCGTCTCAGTCACCGGGCCGAAGACACCGACTTTTCCTCACCATCGTTGCGGTTTACCCTATGGTATTATTTTAGTTAAAAAGAATAATTTTACTTCCCTTTACACTTTGGTACATTACTTTTAACTAAATGAAGCCGCAAAAATAATGGCAGGGTTATGTAACTAATTTTAAGCTTATATACTTGTTAAAGATGATAAAAAATTTTTTTTTAAATATTTCCATTTCGAGTTACATGACAAAAAAATAATATATATATACATATAACTATATATATATATATATATATATATATTACTGGTCTATAGGTAACTACATAGATATATACTCTTTGCTACTCCCTGCTCTTCTGCTCTTATATATATATATATATATATATATATATATATATATATATATTTTTATTTTTTTTTAAAAAAAAGTTCACGCACCTCACGGGCATAGCCCTATTCAAGGAGAACTTCTGTTATTTCTACCTAGGATGAACTAGGATTCGAACCCGCGCCGTTGCCATGCGACTCCGTCGCTCTACCGTTATTGCCGGTATATATATATATATATATATATATATATATATATATGTAAGAACAGGTGTATAGTAGATATGTATATATATATAGCCGTGTGTATATATAACCTTAATATATATATAACTTTGCTTCCTTTAACATCATTTTATATCTTTCCGATCTCGGGATTGAGGTTATGTGGTGAGAATAACATAATATATATATATAATAATATATATATATTCTTAACATAATAATAATAAAAATTTACTTATAATAATAATATAATATATGCTAATTTCTAACAACAAAAATAATATATAATATATACATCTAATATATATATATATATGTGTGCGTTTATTGATTTCTTATATATATATATATATATATATATATATATATATATATACTTATATATATATATATATATATATATATATATATATATATATATATATATATATATATATATATATATATATATATATATATATATATATATATATATATATATATATATATATATATTATATAATTGTGTTTAGTTATTAATGGTTTCTTGTTAATAAAGATGCTACAGAATGTTGTTATTCATTTGAATCATTCTTTTTTTTTTTATTTAGGTATTTAATATTGTTTAATATGTCTCAAAGTTACAACCTTGAATGGTTAAATACTAATATAAAAACAGAAGTTGAAGCTGTAAATTTTTTTTAAATTTTAATATTATACAAATAAATAAAGTGTGCATCAATGGACATTCAATGAAAGTGAAAGAACGTGGAAATAGTTGTGTTTGGCAATCTTGAATTAAACCATGTAAAAACATTAGACTTTAGTTAAAGTAATACCATGATGTAAAAGGGAATTAAAATTATTCTTTTTTTAACTAAAGGAATACCATAGGGTAAACCGCAAAGATGGCAGGAGTCGGGGTCTCTCGGCCTCCCGGTGGACGACGGGGGGGACTTCGTCCCCCCCCTCTGTCCCCCGTCGGCTCGAGCCCCCTAAATGGGGAAATTAAAAAATATTCTAAATATTTCCGATGAATAAAAAATGCAAAAAAAAAAAAAAAAATTACGATGATTTTTAGGTTCAACATATATTTATAAAACTTTTAATCTAAATAAAGTTCTTTGAAAAGTCTATAGATTTTCTTCTTTTATTATGCAACTTCATATATATATATATATATATATATATATATATATAATATATATATATATATAGTAGTAGATATATATATATATATATATATATATATATATATATATATATATATATATATATATATATACTACTGCGATTGCTTTGTCTTTATCTCTTCTTCTTCAACTTATATATATCAAGTAGGGATGTACCGATAGTATCGGTATCGGTAGTATCGGCCATTTTTGGGGTATCGGTATCGGTTAATATGGCCGATACTTCTTACTTTTTGAAAAATTATATGAGAAACTTTTTAGATTCAATAATCTAGTTCGATATAGGTACTAGGTACATGCTTTTTTTCTCGATTTCCTCTTTAACTTAGATTTTTAGCGTTTCTCCAACTTAGGCTTTAGCGTAATATTTACCTATTTGAACAGCCATTATTAAAATTTATACAGATTTATTTATCTTCTACTTTTTTAGTTGATTAATAGTATTTTTTTTTCTTTTTCTTTTTTTGTACGCAATTTCGTGAGAGCGTGCGTGTGATTGAGCGAGTGTTTTTAAACTTTCTGGATTATTCATATTTTAGATATTTGCTGTAGTTAGGATTTTACCGTTTTCAGGTTTTAAATTTAGGGTTTAGCGTACGAATAATTTTCCTTCTCCTTTGGTTTTGTCTATTTGTTTCTGTCCGTTTTTTTTTTTTTGTGTGTTTTTGATTGTGTGTGTGCGTGCATGATAGCAGATTTGCACAGGCGTGGCTTTTTTTTTACTTTACCAACATCAATGGCTTGCACTCTAACTCTGCATCCATGGAAAACTCTCTAACTCTAAACCTAATTTTATGATCTTGTCTGAGACCCAGATGGCTAAAAATTCATCCTTCTAACTCGTTTATATATCCAACTATAACTTATTTTACAATTTCCGACTGAATGGAGTGGAGTATGTGCTTATGTAAATATAAACACTCCTATAACGTCTCATTTAGAAATCTCAGCGAATCTCTAACTTCAGTGTTCTGTTGCCCAAAATCTTTTTTTCCTTCTACTACAATAATCTTATGCTTGTGCTACTGTTCTCCTAACAGAACAGAATTTTATGCCTTTGTTGATTACCTTACTACTTGTCACGAGACTGTTATATCTTCTCATCCAAATAATGAGGTCCTCTATTTAGGGGATTTCAATGTACACAACATTGAATTGTTGGGTTCCTCTCATAACTGATTTAGGTGGGAGGAAGCCGAAGATCATTCAGTATTCTCAACGATCTAGAGCAGCTAATTAAAGAACCTACACCGGATCGTCCCAACCGATTCTGGAACACACTTGACCATGTTTCACCACTGATAACTTCTACTCGTACACCACCTTCGCTCTTATCGGTAAATCTGACCACAACCTTATATCTCTTAATTTTTAATACTTTCTCCAACATCTCCATCCTGCCCTATGCGTGTTTTCTGGCACTTTGATCGGGCCGATTGGGGGGCATTGCGTTGCTAACACTAACTATAATTGAAGTGACTGCTTTGACTCTTAAAGACGCTTCAGCTTCTGCCGATAAAATGGGAACTGTGTTGATGGGAAGAGCAGGTTCATTCCTTCTTGGACTAAATCTTTTTCTCTTCCAAAATCCATGGTTTGATCGTGCTTGTTTCTCTGGCCATTCAGGCTAAGAACAGGCTGCTATCGAGGTAATGAAAAATTCTCGTTCTCTATCACTCTTGCCAATTTTCACTCAGCCTGGAAATCGTTGCAGGAATATTCTTCGACGAGCAAAGCGGACTTTTTAAAAGAAAGTGCGCTGACCTCCTTGGTTCTCTACTGACAAACCCTCTGGCCTCTTGCCAAACACATCTCTAACAACTTCTAAATCAGCCTTTCCTCTCTTATTCGCTCTGATGATTCTGTTGTTAATACTCCAACTGAAAGGCCAATCATTTCTTTGGCCTCCTATTCTCCTCTAACTCAACCCTGGACGATTCTGTCTTTCTCTTCCCTCCTCGCTTCTCCTCTCAGGTCTACCTTCTTTACCTGTAATTTCATTCAATCGGGTGCATGGGCTCCTGAAATCTATGAACGTTAGGAAGGTGGGTGGCCCGGATGGCATTCCTCTCCAAGTTTTGAGGAAGTGTGCTTCCGTACTGACCCCGCCCCTCGTTCAACTATATTCTCTATGCCTCAATACTAGCACCTCAGTGTTGGAAGCGCGCATATGTCCAACCTATTCCGGAAAAATGAGATCCTTCTAACTATCGCCCTATAGCTCTAACTTTTATTCTTTCTAAGATCTTTGAAACGCTTCTCAACTCTCACTTCTTAGATCATCTGGAATCTCAATCCCTTCTTTCCGATTGTCAGTACGGCCTTCGACGCTCGAGCTACTGTCCTATTTAACAGATTTATGTTTTCCGCCTTCAGGAAGGAACACGGGAAGATTTTTTGTGGTGCTGCTGACATATCCAAAGCATTTGACCGGGTATGGCACGAGTCACTGCTCTCCAAGCTCCCCTCCTTTGTGTTTCCTTCTTCTCTTTGCTTACTTATGTCTAGCTTTCTTTCAAATCGCTCAATGTCGGCTCTTGTTGATGGGGCGACTTCTTCTTTTTCAGTTAATAGTGGTATTCCTCAGGGTTCTGTTTTATCTCCTACTTTATTCCTGCTTTTCATCAAATGATCTTTCACATCTAACTCTATCCACTCATATACTGATGACCCTTCATTCCTTAACTCATTTCAATTCTGCTCCCTCTTTTACTTCAAGAATTGCCTTTCGTCATAATCTTTCCGATTCTATTTTTCGCTGATCTGGATAGAATTTCCAGGTTGGGTCGTTTGTGAAATTTAATTCTTTAAAAATCCAACGTCTACAAATCTCTCCTCTCTAAAGATGTATCTAACTTTCCTATCTCTTTCCACGGGTTCTCTCGTCTCCTGTTGACAATATAAACTTCCCTTGGACTTAACATAAACAAAAAATGTGGTAGAAAACCTCAAGTCACCAATGGTTGCTAGGATGGCCCCTCAAGAAACTGGGAGTTCTGTTGTTTAGACTGCGAGACTTTTTCTTCTTCTCAATTACTCCAGCTATACAAGGGTCTCATCCGCCCTTGTATGGAGTGTAAAGATGCCTGCTCTCTTATCTGGGAGGAGCTCTGGTTTCACCCGGCTTTTGGATAGGGGCGAGTCAAAGGCAAAAGACTTATAAATTGTCCTGTACTAGTTCACTTGACCCTCTATATTTGCGGCGCGATGTTGTTGTGTTTTATCCCTTTTCTATAGGTACTGTGGCGGCAAGTGCTCCACCACCACCTTTACGGCGCCCTCGTAGCACAAAGGGGTGCTGTGTCGGCCTTTGAGTTTTGTGTTGATATTAGTAACTCCAGACTAGTTCGCCGCGGTGCTTCTTTCTTTTCTGCCACCTCTGTTCTGTGGAATTCTCTTCCATCATCTGTGTTTCCTACTCAGTTTAATCTCCCTCACTTTAAAGCGTCTGTACTCATCTGCGTAATTTGCGTTAGATGAATTTGCGAGGCGTTTACCCTTTCCCTGAATAAGGACTGCCCGTGAGCAGCTGACAGCTTCTAAAAAAACAAATAAATAAATAATAAAGGTTCTAATAAGAATTCCTTAGCTATTAAACCCCACAGAATGGCATCTCCGACGAGGAACGCTACTTCTAGAATGCATTTAAATAACGCACATAACAAAGGAGCTTACTCGCTTCGACAAAAACAAAAAACCACCATTAGTGGAAGCCGCCTTATCTGCAACCTGGCAACAGCATTGATAGTGACGATGGTGGCTTTTCAGCTAGCAAATAAACCCACTGAAGATGAGGATTTAGATATGTTAGACTTTGATAAGTTCATGGCCAGAAATTGCATTGACATTTCATTCACCTTCAATGGAATCACACCAAGGAACCTCACATCGTAAAAACTGAAGAGATAGTCATCAAGGAGCAAAGGTAATTCAAATTTGCAATCTGTGAAGAAAGAGGAGATGAGGCTCTACAGCTCATGAAATGCTGCCTACAGAAGAGAATCCTTTCATGCGGTGACATGAAAATGGGCAAGGTTTTCATTATTATCGAGTTCTGCAGGCAAATAATTATGATCCAGCACCTCTTTCATCCGGTTGAGAGCGGCGAGCGCGTATTTACTTAGTGCACCCAAAAGGGCTCTCGCCAGATACTAGTGAAAGCTTGATGTTTTTGCATTGAATTTGAGTATTGAATGATATCTTTCTTTATCTTAAAGGAGTATATTATCATGTTTGAGTAATAGCGTTTTTTTTATTTTATCTTTCAGCTGATTAATTGAGGTTTCTTCGTTCATTATTTTTATTCTTTATAATGTAGCTAGTTAAAGAATCTTCTTGTAAATTGTGATCATGTTTAAACTTATAAGAGAGTAACAAAAACTTTGTGATACCTGGAAATGGAAATGCTGGAATATTTTTGAATAAATCACAAACATAAAGTTGTGTAATATATTGCATTTATTATTCATAAAGATACTATTATTTTTAATTTATAAAATAATATACTTAGGCACAAGCAAATATGAAATATAAATGACTAGCTCTATATTATTTGTACAGGGAATGCAATCTTGAGTTGCCTATATTACTGTGTATTTATCATATTAATTAAAGTATCGGTATCGGCACCTTAAAAAATAGAGTATCGGTATCGGTATCGGCCTCTTTTCTGGTATCGGTACATCCCTAATATCAAACAACATTTTTTCTTTTAAAAGGAACTTTAATTTTAAAATAAAGGACTTCACCTTTAATAAAATAAATTAACATTTCATTCATTTCTTTTACCTAAGTAAATTCATATGAACTAAAATAAGTTGAAATTTATAGAAGCTTTTTTTACCCTAATCATGAAAAATTTAAACAAGATTGTAAATACTTAACCTAAAATTTTATGACTCTAAAAAACGCAAGCCATCAAATTCACATGAACCATATATAAAACTTGCAGCCCCTTCATGCCAAGTTTACACGAGCCGCCACTGAGTCTGTTTATGATTTTATATGTAAAGTTGGTACTAAATTTGAAGTTAATAAACATGTTAGTTTTATTTTAATGAATTTTCTTGGTGATCTCTTCTAAGTAAAAAATGAAGTGTTAGGAAAACACAAATAAACATTTGGAAATATTATTTCTTTTTCAGACGGCAAAAAAACTTTATTCTTATATATATACATATATATATATATATATATATATATATATATATATATATATATATATATCTTATATATATATATATATATATATATATATATATATGCTGCTCAATAACATATATATACTCCCTCTACTTATGCTATATGCTATATATACTGCCTGCTTTCTTATATATATATTTATAGAGAGAAGATGAAGGGGTTCCAAGCACCCTTCTATTAGTTTAAATTGGCACCGAGTTTCGGAGACGCAGTAATATCGCGAAGCAGATAACGAAAACTATTCTGAGATACCTTCTTTTTCTGGGGATGCGAATCGGATCAGTGGTAGAACCTCTGGCTGCTTTATCTGCAACGCCCGACTCTGTTACTGATGATTCGAGTCCTGGCGATTTTTGTCTTATTATTGCAAATTTGTCGCAACAAGCATGTTGGGCCCATCGCATATCGGCGTTCCTTGACTTTGGGTGGTTGCTTCTGTAGCTTAGGAGCACGATGCCGTATGGCTTGCTAACAGGGGTTCCAAGCACCATTCGTGGATTTACAAAAAGAAGTACCGAGTTTTTCAAAGTGATATCCGAGAAGCAGAAGATTTGGGAAACTCTTCCGAGATACCCAGCTTCTTTTTTCTGGGGCGGATCGGACTAGTGGCCCAGAGCCTCCTGGCCATTTTGTCGAAGGCGACGCGCTGTTTTCCTGATGGTTCGAGGTGAAATTTTTCTTCCGCCTTATTATTGCAAGTTTGTCGCAACAGAACACCCTTATGTCAGCATTGCTTGAATTTATTTGGTTGCTCCTGTTAGGAGCACCCCAGCAGAAGTCGTGTTGCCCGAACAGGGGTTCCAAGTATTCTTATATATATATATATATATATATAATAACATATATATATATATACTATATATATATATATATATATATATATATATATATATATATATATATATATATAATATATATATATATATATATATATATATATATATATATATATATTACTTACGTCTTCCCTCAGGGAGGCCTACGGCCTGTCATCGATTTCCACGCAGTCCTTTCCACAAGTACACCATCCTCCATCAGCTGGCGCATCGTGGGCAGTCCATGTCTTCTCACGTCTCTTCACTTAATCTTTCCCATCTTCCCCTCGGCCTTAATCCCTCCCTCTCCCACACCTTCTACTCATGACTCTCGGCATCCTTACTATCCTGCCCCCACCATCTCAGTCTCGCCAAGAATCTGTCCTGTTCAACACAGGCACCACACAAACTCTCTCCCTAACCTATTCGTTTCTCACTCTTTCTCTCCTCGTCTTTCCCACTATCGTCCTGTACACCTTCATTTCAGCAGCTGATCCTTTTTCCTCTCTTGTTGTAAAGCTCCATGTTTGTAACTTATATGTCAATGTGGGTACCAGTATGCTATCAAATATAATCTTCACTTTTATATCCATCACCCGATCCTTCACAATTGGATATAACGCTCTCATTGTTCTTCCGTATTTTTCCATTCTTGCCTCCACTACTTTCCTGTACACATCCTCTCTTGCTTGTAAATACGCCACCCAGGTAAACAAACTGATCCACATTTCTCAATCTTTCATCATCAATGACAATCTCCACTTCTCCATCATCCTCTCTACCCACTCTCATTATCACGGTCTTTTCTATATTCATCTCTAAGCCAATCTCCTTCAAATCTATATATATATATATATATATATATTTTTTTTTTTACAGAGATAAACACCGTCACTCACTGAGGGGCAGAGCCCTAATCAAGGAGGTGTACTCATTTAGCGTTGAGAGCAGGACGAAGCCAAGCAAAGGGAGGGGCCAGCTCACATTCTGCCGACCAGTTGCGGAGCCTGGGACCTCGCTTGGTTTGGCGGAAGTGCTCTAACACTGAGCTATCGGACGCTTTTATATAAATAAATATAAAATACAAAAAAAAATTAAAAAACATACACATATATACATATAAATATTATTAATATTACTATCATTATCATTACTACCGTCACTATTATTATCACTGGCATTACCATCACTATTATTAACATTATTACCATGATGGCTATCATCACTATCACTAATATCATCATTACAATTATTATCATTCATCATACTATAATTATCATTGATTACTATAATTAACTAGAAACAACATTCATTTCGGTTTAAGGTAATGTGTCAGATATCGATATTTTAGAAAAGATAATCGATTTTATAATAATCCCACCATGCAACGTGCCAAGTGTTCCCTCAAAATAATTTAGTATTGGAATGGTTGGTAATGATTTTTTATTTTAGGTAAAGAAAATTAAAAATTTGATTTACATAAAACTTTTTTTTTTTAGTTTTTGGAGCTTCAAATTGATTTATTTCCAAATTCATTTTATTTAATTTTTTGGTTTATTTCGAGAGTAAATATTTATTATTTATTATTTTACTACAGGTGTTATATATATATATATATTTCTATATATTATACCCTCGTCTCACCTCTTATATATATATATATATATATATATATATATATATATATATATATATATAT
>JABUQX010145408.1:15000-30000 GCA_015478945.1 Trachelipus rathkii
GTATATGTATGTATATATATGTATATATATGTATATGTATATATATCTTCTTCCTTCATATATATATATATATATATATATATATATATATATACTGTATATATAGAAGAGAGAAGAGAAGAGAGATTCAACCTTAATCAAACCACTTCGAATATCTGTACAAATTGCAATTGGGTTCCGTAAACTGTGTCCACGCATTTCTTGCAGACTGTCACTCTAACCTTCAGCCCAGAGTGATCTGGAAGGCTAGCCCTGAGCGATCTGTGGAAGAGACCGGCAGCAACGCCGAAGTATCTGACCACATTCTGAGAACCAGAGTGATCGGGGGCTGGGAATGTAAGTTAGGGTATGCTGTATGTATAACATATGTATATAACTTATATGTATATATATGCTGTATATATACCTATATATATATATATACTATATATAGTATAATATAATAATAATAACTAATATATATAATAATATATAATAATAATAATAATATGTTTAAAAATTTAAAATAATAATGTAATATAATAATAATAATAACAATACAACAATATGTACCAACAATATAACAATAATAATAATAATATAATAATATATGCTGCTAATAATAATAATAACAATATATATTTATATATAATAATATATAATATATATATATCAATAATAATAATAATATATAATATATATATCCAATAATATAATATAATATATAATAATAATATATATCTTCTGCTCTTCTCGCTCTATATATAATATATGTAATGGCGTGATAATATCAGCCAACATATCATATATAGCAATAATAATAATGTAATATATAATATAATAATATAATAACATAATAATAATATAATAACCAATAATATATATGTATCTATATCATAGCCAATAATAGATATAACCAGCAACAATAATAGCCAATAATATATGCTATAATAATATGCCAGACTGTAACAATAATAATAATACCCTACTATATGTAATAATAATGTATATATCATATATATATATAAATATAATATATTATGATATAATAAAAAAAAATATTACTAATTCAAATTAAATATGTAGTTATATTTGGCTAATGTATATATATACATAATAATAACATAATAATATATATGTATATATATATATCAATAATAATGTAATATATATTTTTATATATCTATATATATATGTAATAACAACAACAACAGCAATAATAATACAATAATAGCAACAACAACTTAATACATTAACGGCAGCAATAATAACAATAATATGCAATATGTAATAATAATACATGCGAGTCGTTATAAGAATATTGGAATTCATAGCTTATGTGGTATTTAACATGCGATCATAAAAATTTCATGGACAATAATACATACTGCATGTATATATATATATATATAATAATAATATATATGTAACAACATATATCTTTCATATAGCAATAATATATATAACATAATAATATATCAATATAATAACAACAATAGCAATAATAATAACATTAACTCTATATATATATATCTATATATATATATATATGTAATATATATATATATGTAACAAATATAATAAATAGCCTTATTTATTATATATATATATATAACATATATATATATATACTTCTTCTTCATAATAATAATAATATATAACAATAATATATATATATATAATTATTTTTAACAAATCTTCTGAAAGGTTACAGTAGCAAGAACTTAAAATAATTTTTCTTTATAATGGTTTTTAAAAAGATTTATTTACTTGAAATTCTTGGATATAAACTTCGGGTTGTAATATAATACTACATCATGATATATATAATATATATATGTATATATATATATATATCATATATATATAATATATATGAGTATATAGCCAGTAATAATATGCATAATAATAATATATAACCATAATAATATATATATATAATAACCTTATTAATATATATATATTAATATATGTTTATGTAATATATATGTAATATATATATAACAATATATAACTCTCTATATATATATCTTCTTCTTCTTCTAATAATAACTTAATAATAATAATAACATATACTGCTAAATGTAACAACCAGCAACATGTAATATGTATATGTAGCCAATAGCAACACCACTGCATAATAACCTTTATCATAATATTATGTAATAGTAATAACAGCAATAACAACCTTAATAACCAGCTAACCAATAGCAATAGCCATAATAACTATATATACTGCCAACAACAATAATACATATTCTTGTAGCAATAATAACAATATATGTATATGGCCTTATATAATATATATATATTCTCATAAACGCCTCCGTGTGGGGATCGTCCCCTGTGTCGTTTTTGCGGTGCTTCTCCCACGGACCCTCTCTTATTGCAGTCACGATGTTCCTCTACCTGATGTAAACTGTCCCATATTTAGCGATATATCGCTCAATCTTTATCTTTATATGGATGTTCTCTTTTCGATTTTACCTGTTTATGTGCAAAGAAATCTGCGTGCAGTATCATGTTTCTAATCCCATTAATGGTGATCACTTTGTCTCAGTTTGTTTGTATAGGTCGGATCATAACAGATACAGCTTACTCTCTTGTGTCGTGTTCTTTACATAACATATTTGGTCTTTACTATCAGTATCAGCTTTTGTAAATGTAGCCTTGGATCTTCATACATTGCGATTAGCCAGGTGTCAAACAGACCCAAACAAAAAGTGCTGGGTGTAGATCAGTAGGTAGCAAAATGAGAACATTTATTTATCTCAGTGTCATGTTTCTGGGAGGGGACTCACAACTTGATAACTCCTCTAGAGTATAGTTCGTATTCTTTCCTCATTCACCCTCCATCATTCCACCCTTGTTTTACCATGCTCCAAATACTTAAAGTTCCTCGCATCTTTTATTCTTTCCCCACCGATCTCTTTGTTTAACCTATCTCATTCCCTAGCTATCTTCATCACTTCAGTCTTTCTCATATTCATCCTCAATCCCCTCCGTCACAGCACCTCCTCCTAACTAATCAGTACTCTCTGTAACGTCTCCCTGTCTCTTGCAGCTAGAGCAATATCTGTACATCCCATTACAAACAATCTCCTCTCCTCTTCCACCCCAATCTCTCTCGCATACACTTGTCCATATACAGGATGAACAACAATGGTGACAACACTCCTCCCTGTCTAACACCTGTCTTCACTCCAAACCACTGTCCTATCCCATACGCTGTCCTAACGGCACTTTCACTTACTGTAATAATGTGCTTTATCTCTAATCAACTTGGGTTTATCTGATAGTAACGATCTTAATTCCCAAAGGTTTACCTTAGGTACACTGTCAAATGCCTTCTCTAAATCCACAAAAGCCATATACATTTCCTTATCCCACTCCCAGCTCTTCTCTATCATCATCTTCAGAGAAAATATCAGATCCGCGGTTCCTCGTCCGGGCCTGAATCCATACTGTGCTTCATTCAGCTTGTCTTCGACTCCCGTCCTGAGCCTTTTCTCCAATATCCTTTCATGCCCCTATAATTGGAACAGTTGCAGCTATCCCCCTATAATTGGAACAGTCGCCCCTATCTCCCTTTTTGAACACCGGGCATACTATCGCCCTGCCCCACTCCGCAGGTACTCTCTCCACTCTCCAGAAATCATTAAACATCTTCAACATCCATCGCATGACCTCCTCACATCGCATTGTCTCCACCGGCAGCCCATCACATCCTGGACTCTTCCCATTTTTCATATTCCCCATTGCCATCTCCAACTCTTCCATTGTTATCACACCCTCATCCACGTTTATTCGGAGCTGTTCCTCTCTGCGTTCCGGAAGGTTCTCTTCTCCTTCCTCCTGATTATATAACTCTGAAAAGTACTCTCCCCACCTATCACTGATCTCATCAGGGTCCACTCTCAGCCTACCCGCCTTATCCTTTACTGAGTGTGCAACAGTCGACTCCTGTCCTCGTAGGTTTTTTGCCATGTTATATATTAATTTCTTAGTTCCACCCATATCCTGTCTCAGTTGTTCTCCGATCCTCTCCCACGCTTGCTCCATCTTTCTGGGACCATTTCTATTTACCACATATTCCGCTCTTGTCTCAGGGGATCTTCTTTTCATCCACGCTCTAAACTTTTTATTTTTCTCCTTTACTGCACGTGCAACTTCATCTGTCCACCACGCAGTCTTTTTCTTTCTGGAACCCGTTCTTTTTACCCCCAGCGTATCTCTCGCACATGTTATCAATTTTTCTTTAAAATACTCCCACTCTCCTTCTACATCTACAACATTCTCTTCTTCCTCTGGTATAATATCACGGACTCTTTCTACAAAAACCCTTTTCACTTCATCCTCCTTTAATCTCTCCACTGCTATCCGCTCTCTCGTTACCATCTTCGTTGGTAACGGGGTTTTTAGATTTAATATCCCTACCACCAAACGATGGTCCGAATCAAGCGACACTGATGGTATACTTTTCACGTCTCTTACCACCTTCCTGTTGTTAATTAGTATAAGGTCAATCATTGACTTATCCGTATAATCCTCAACAATACTATTCCACCTGTACCAGGTCCATTTATGCGAGTCCCTATGCGCAAAGTATGTATTCATCACTGCCAGTCTATTGCTTACCGCAAAATCCAACAACCTCTCCCCCTCCGCGTTTCTTTCTCCTATTCCAAACGCCCCCACTGCTATCTCGGTACCTATTCTCTCCCTTCCTATGTGCGCATTCAAGTCTCCCATGACAATTTTCACTTCAGTATTCGTTCCGTCATACACATTTTGCAACTGTTCATAAAAAACATTCTTTTCTTCCTGTGGTCTTCCTTGGTGTGGTGCATAGACCTGTATTATGCCCACACGTCTCCTTTTCAGCCTCAGTGCTATAGCAATTATTCTTTCATTTTTAAAGACTATGTCCTCTACTCTGTCTGCCAAATCCGGGGTCAGGAACAATGCCACCCCATACTTTCTCTCCACATCTCTCCCTTTGTATATCAGTTGGTAATCATCATGTATTCTCCTCCTCCCCTCACCCTTCATCCTCGTCTAGCAGACACCAAGAACATCCAGTGTCCTCTCCTTCATCATACCCACAACCTCCTCCTCCTTTCCCTCCATTGTACTAGCATTAATAGTTCCTATACGGAACTTATCCCTGTGTAGTTGAGTTCGTAGTCCATTAACACGCTTGGCATACTAACTGCGAGGGTGCGGGTTCGAAACCCAATAAGGGGAGTTTAATTGTTCTTACCATTTTACGAACTGTGAGCGTATGTTAGCAGTTCTAAATTTGTTACTGATACCGTTACTCCCCGAGTAGCACCCTGTGTGACCCTTGACCCGAGTAGGGGCGGGGAGATCTGCCTGAGGTCACTGTCAAGATTGACTTGCCTTATTCTTCTGGGAAGATAGTAATCTTTCAGAGAAAATGGTAGATTTCCTTTTAGCCTCTCGTTGGTCTAGTGGCCACGCTTTGGCATACGCAACTACGAGGTGCGGGTTCGAAGCAATAAGGAGTTTAGTATTTCTTACCATTTTACGAGGAACTGTGAGCGTATGTTGCGGTTCTAAGTTTGTTACTGATACCGTTACTCCCCGAGTAGCACCCTGTGTGACCCTTGACCCGAGTGGGGGCGGGGAGATCTGCCAGAGGTCACTGTCAAGATTGACTTGCCTTATTCTTCTGGGAAGATAGTAATCTTTCAGAGAAAAATGGTAGGTTTCCTTTTAGCCTCTCGTTGGTCTAGTGGTAACACGCTTGGCATACTAACTGCGAGGGTGCGGGTTCGAAACCCAATAAGGGGAGTTTAATTGTTCTTACCATTTTACGAACTGTGAGCGTATGTTAGCAGTTCTAAATTTGTTACTGATACCGTTACTCCCCGAGTAGCACCCTGTGTGACCCTTGACCCGAGTGGGGGCGGGGAGGTCTGCCAGAGGTCACTGTCAAGATTGACTTGCCTTATTCTTCTGGGAAGATAGTAATCTTTCAGAGAAAAATGGTAGATTTCCTTTTAGCCTCTCGTTGGTCTAGTGGTAGCACACCCCAGCACTAACTGCGGGTTTGAAACCCAACAAGGGGAGTTTAACTGTTCTTACTATTTTACGAACTGTGAGCGTATGTTAGCAGTTTCTAAATTTGTTACTGATACCGTTACTCCCCCGAGTAGCACCCTGTGTGACCCTTGACCCGAGTGGGGGCGGGGAGATCTGCCAGAGGTCACTGTCAAGATTGACTTGCCTTATTCTTCTGGAAGATAGTAATCTTTCAGAGAAAAAATAATTTAGATTTCCTTTTATTTTCCTATTGAGGTCTAGTGGTAACACACTTAGCTTTCTGCTTTGTGAGGGGTGGGGTTGAGAAAAAAATAAGGAGATTTTATTTTTTTTTTATATATATATATATATATATATATATATATATATATATATATATATATATATATATATATATATATATATATATATATATATATATATATATATATACTATATACTCTTCTCTTATATATATATATATATATATATATATATATATATATATATATATATATATATATCTTTATATATATATATATCTATATATATATATATATATATATTTTACCTTATTGATTATATAGATCCGTTATATTTTTTTTTTTCATATTTCGTTTACTATAGGAAATAACAATAAATTTCAGTAAAAAAAAAAAAAACAGGATCAAATAATTTCACATAAAAAAAGGTAATAATTTAATAAAATTACACTTTTTTAAGAGGCTTCGTACGTTTGGCAGGCAGTTACCGCAAGAAAATAAAGACTCGTGATTTTTTCTGAAATGAAAAAATCTTATTTATAAATAATACCCTTAAACAGGAGGAAAAGAGTTACTGCAAAGTAGATCCATCTAGGTTAAGTAAAGGTTTGCTGCATCGTCGATCCATATAGGTTAGGTTTTAATTTAAAACCCTCCTAGTTCAGGTTATGAAATGTTTTCACAGAATCAATTTATGAAAAGATAAATAATAAGAACCGAATTTTACCCCGAAACATTAATTTTTACCCTACCTTAAATTCTTTCACTTTTTAACACTAAAAGCATTTTCTATCTCTTGCAAATGTATGTACGTTCTGGCCTACTATGCTATTTAATTTTTAATATTTTTAAATTTCGTATCTTTCTTATTACCATTTTAATTTGTTGTTAGTATCATGTACTAACAATATATGAAAAAAATTACATAAAGTACAAAATTAACCAATCCATATAACTTATAAGGTCATATATATATATATATATATATATATATATATATATACTGTAATATATATAAATATATATATATATATATATATATATATATAATATATATATATATATATATATATATATATATATATATAAGGAACGCACAATTATATATATATATATATATCGGAAGCGGAGCTACTCAAATGGTTTTTATATATATATATATATATATATATATATATATATATATATATATATATATATATATATATATATATATATATATATATATATATATATATAGCAATAACCAGCAACTAACAACAACGTATGTATATATATGTAATAACAACAACCAATAACCATGCTAATATATCAGTATATATATATATAATTGTTTTAACACCCAAAAATACTCACATTGGATACTTAAGTTATTTATTTTACATAGTATTTACAGTAAGAGATGCCAATGGCTAAATTCAGGTATTTGGAATTTAAATATTAATTATTTTTATAGAAATGTGCATTAAGAACAAACAAATCATTTATTTTAATTTTTATAAATATAAAACAGAGTGTTTTATTAGGATTTACAAGTGAGGAGAAAAAAGATACCAAACTAAAAAATAAAATTCACAGTGTAGTGTATAATGTCTTAATATTTTCTCTCAGCTATATCGAGAAAACTGATAACTTTTTATAATTGAGTTGAAGAAAATAGCATTACTCAATGGCGATGATTCTTACATTTTTTTTAAATTTTAAATAATTTTTATATATGTATTATGCAATAATTTCTTTCATATTAATTTTTCCAAAAATAAAGAGAATTTTATCGTTATTTATGAAATTTGTAGAAGAGCGATCGTTTCTATAATGAGAACTTGTGCTAAAGCGCGATCCAGTCCGAGTGTAAAGAGTCATACAGATATATATATATATATATATATACTATATATATATATATAATAATAATAATATATATATATATATATATATCTCATAATAATAATAATATATATATATAATAACAATAATAATATATATATATATATAACAATAATAATATGTATATATATATGTAATATGGGCATTTATATTTCAAATGCCAACCTTATATATCTATCTTATCTTTCTTATAATATATCTGTATATATATATATATATAATAATAACAACCTTAATAATAATAATAATATATATATATATATATATATATATATAAATATATATATATAATAATATTGCTATTTATATATATATATATATATATATATATATATATATATATATATATATATATATATACAGTATATATATATATATACATAGACCTTATATATAAGTAGCAATAATATATAACCAACCCTTAATATATATATAACAACATAACCATATATAATAATAACCTATATATCTATATATAGCAACCAACCTTAACATTAACTATAATATAACAATAACAACAACAACACTATATACCTCATAATATGTATATAATACACATTTATACTATATATATATATATATATAGCTTAATAACCTAAGTGAACTATACATATATATATATATATACTCTACTTACTCAATACAATATATATATACTATATATATATATATATATCCTTTGGTGGGAAAGGTCAGAGGTACACATAAAGTATACCAGACAGAGTTCGACCCCACTCCCCCACCCCGAAATTATTAAAGGCCTAAAAAAATTTTGATGGCTTAAAACTCTAAATTTTAATTTTTAATAATGATAAAAATAGTTGTTAATCCGAATAAATTAAGAGTACATATTAATAGAAATGAAAAAGCATTTTTGTGGTCCGTGAAGATTTCTTGAGTTAATTGGCTGTTGAGATCATTAAAGAAAAATTCTTGTTATTTGCAATACTACGAACGCTGCTATAAATAGTGACTTTCAGATTGGACATTGATATGATGATACAGCAGTAATTAAGAAAAGTTTTAGAGGTATCTAAGCTGTCGAAAATATCCTGCGGTGTTATATGTTCATTGCTGTTCATATCCATGTGAAGTAGTATAACACATTAGAAACTTTATGGCACAGCAAATTCTACTATTTTAATAAATTGTCAAGACGGAAAACTATTTTAATAGGAAAAAAATAGGAAAGACTTTCCCAGACACAAATGAATAAAACTTACACTAATGGGTGAAACCAAGGTGGTGAAATGTAACAATGGATTGTTACGATCTAGAGAAATTTTTAAAGCATTTGTTAAAGATTTAGAGGAGTTTGAATGTTGAATGGATCAAGAAATATGTAAACCTTCAAAAAATTCCCATCTTTTGAAGTTTGTAATCAAAAGTAATTTTTTTATGACTTGAACTTTATTTTCCTACACTCTTTCTTTATGTATTACATTGATTCTCCATTATTAGTGACAGCAACTGCTCCTTAATATATTGAATATATAATGCTTGTTTTGAAAGATTTTAAAGGCAAGCATCGACGAAACATTTTTAAACATTTTGGAAATTGCAACAGAACTTCTGCTTTCTGTTAATGAAGAAATGATAATGCCTCACGTGAAAATCAATGTAAAATGAAAAGACATAAGGCAATTGCAATTTCTTTCCTCGATGATTTTTCAAACCAGTTAAAGAGCAAGTTTGTGAGCCATAGATTCATACTTGCTACTATTTGTAAAGTCACTCATTCCATCAAGCAATTTAAAATTTTGCTAATTTTGTAAATTAAATTTGATCTGTAGTCTCATTTGGATTGCTAAGGATTCAAGCATTTACCTCACTTAAAACTTGCAATCCAATAAGATATTTCTCTTCTCTGGAAAGTCTCAAAACATCCTTTTTTAATTCTACACGAGGCGAAAACCTAGCAGAACTGGTCTTAATGAGTGGTCATAGCTACACAATATAGACGGTGCAAGTTACCAATCATTTTATTTTTTACAAGTTCTTTCAATTCTTCTAAATAGTTCTTTATTTTCAGAAGAAATTTTATTAAGGACTATTCGAGAATAAAAAGAAGTTAAAATTTTTAATATTATACCAATATTTCGCCTGTATACTTCAGGCATGATCACGGTTAACTAACTATTATTTATAATGCAGCTTACAAAAATAAATTTCTAAATATAAAAATCTAAAATTATTTTACATTAATTGGGAAGTTTAAAAAATAATTTTGATGAAAAATCAAAAAAAATTACATTGTTTTGCAAATACAACTATTATCATGGATACTAGGTGTACCTTCAAAACACTCAAATATTCAAAAAAAACATTCAAGCATTCATTCATTTCATTAAATTTCACATTGATGTCCGGCTTAAGTTTTTTAATAAAAAGAGATTCTTCTATACGAAGATAGTTGAAATTACCAACTTGAAATAAAATTTTAAAACAACTAGCAATTTCCACTTTGTAGGAGGATTTGTGATCGTGCGTTAATGCTCCCATATTTTACTTGGTTTATACCTGTGTTGCATAATTCGGGTTCTTAAAGTGTTAGTTGTGTATCCCACATAAGAGGAATTACATCCTACATCATTTTATTGTGAAGATGAAGAATTTTTAGTATAAATAAAATAATATATTTTTTTATTTTGAAATTGCTATCAATGTTAGATTATTTTATTCTCTTTTATTAGTAAGTAATAATTACTAGATCCTCTGCCTTTAGGAAAGGAGGAGTAGGGGTATATTACTACCGTGAGAAAAATGACCTGTCATTTTTTTTTTGCAGTAGGTGGTCCATGATTTATGTATTCCTTTTGAATGGATCCTTAATTAAGTATGGATCTTCATTTTCATTTTCATCCGCGATCTCGGTTGCATCCTCACCTGCCGCCGTCATTGCCTTCGCACCCGCACCCGCACCCGCACCCCGCACCCACCCGCACCCACGCACCCGCACCGCACCCGCACCCCGCACCGCACCCACACCCGCACCCACACCCGCTCCCGGTACCTTATCTGCGGTCGCCGCCTCATTATGTGATTTGTTTATCGAGTAGGGTATCGATTCTTAGAAAAACAAAAAGGGCGAATTCAAATTTTTGATTTATAAAGCTGTATTTTCATTATTTTTAGATAATTCATTTTATTTACTTATTTATTTATTTATTTATTTATTTATTTTGTTTGTTGTTATTATTATTATTATTATTCTTTAGTTTAAATTATTATTATTATTATTATTATTATTATTATTAATGTGTATATTATTATTATTATTAATTATTATTATTATTATTATTATTATTATTATTATTATTATTATTTTATTTTTATTTTTATTTTTATTTTATTATTATTATTATTATTATTATTATTATTATTATTATTATTATTATTATTATTATTATTATTATTATTATTATTATTAATTTTTATTTTTATTATTATTATTATTTTTTTTATTTTTTTTATTTTTATTAATTTTTATTTTTTTATTTTTTTATATTTGTTTTTATTTACTACTTTTATTTTTATTTTATTTATTACTTTTATTTTTATTTTATTATTATTATTATTATTATTATTATTATTATTATTATTATTATTTATTATTATTATTATTATTATTATTATTATTATTTTTATTATTATTATTGCTTGTTTGTCTGCCTATCTTTGTATGTTTTTTCTCTATCTCTCTCACTCTCTCTCTCTCTCTATCTCTCTCACTCACTCCCGCTCTCTCTAACTCTCTCTCACACACACTCCCTCTCACACACACTCCCTCCCACTCTCTCTCTCTCTCTCTACCTCCCTCTCTCTCACACTAACTCGCTCTCTCTCACACTCCCTTTCTCTCACACTCCATCTCTCTCCCTCTCTCTCTCTCTCACTCTCTCTCCTTTCTCTCTCTTTCACACACACACTTCCTCTCTCCCTCACTCTCAGTCTCTCCCCCGTAAATCGAAGCAATCTTCACAGCTGAGAGTGGAGGCCGATGTCCACTTGTATTTTTGCGCTATATCATATATGTGACATAATAATATGTATTTGTAAATATGTGTAAACCAATATAATAAAATATGTAAATATGCGAAAAATCATCTTGGCATGACGTAATATATAAATATTATGTAAATAATATGAAATCTTTAAAGCATACTAATATATAAAAAATATGTATATAATAAAAATAATGACATGTTTTGATATAAATACGACAATAATATGTAATATTAATAATAATATAATAATAATATATATGTATATATAATAATAATATATAATAATATTAAACGTATGGAATAATAACAAACCTTATGAAAAGCATATAACTCATAATAATAATATGTAAATAATGTATTAATATCGTATGGCCAACAATAATAATATATATATGTATATGTATATATATATATATATATATATATATATATATATATATATATATATATATAAGCATTTTATGGGTATATATGCCAAATATGTAATAATATATATATATAAATATATAACATATCAACGTAAACAATAATAAATGACGGCTTAATATGTATATATATATATATATAATAATATATATAATATATATATATATATATATATATATATATATATATACTTTTTTATAAAACGACAATATGTTACGACAATATGAAAGCATATGCTAATATACAAGAATATATATATAACGCTGTATATATATATATATAAATAACTATATATAATAACTTAATATATATATATAAATAACCGCATCATATATATAAATATATGCAACACTTTTGCATCATAGCGCATAATATATAGCTCTGTCAATATATTAAATAACGCATATATATGCACGCTATATATATATAAATAAATATGTTTTTTATATTTTTGGTCTTATGAAATATATATATATATATATATATATATATATATATATATATATATATATATATAAATGACATGGGTAATATATTCGGTATTAGTTTCATATTATATAAACAGAAAAAATATATCATAAATATATATTAACATACATACCTAAAACCGGAAACAGATAAATATATATATATATATATATAATATATATATATAATATATATATATATATATATAATAATAATAAAATTGAGCATTAATAGTTTAGATGTCTATTGTCTGAAGCAATAACAATAAATATTATTCTACTTATATAAATATATAAACTTAATAACATATAACTTGGCAGAAAAACAACATAATATATATATGTATATATGCTCTTATATATATAATAATCTCTCTCTCTCTCTCTCTCTCTCTCTCTCTCTCACACACACACACACACACACACACATATCTTCTATCTATCTATCTATCTATCTATCTATCTATCTATCTATCTATCTATCTATCAATCCTATCTATCGATCTATCTCTCTATCTATCTATCTATCTATCTATCTATCTATCTACTCTAACTATCTATCTATCTATCTATCTATCTATCTATCTATCTATCTATCTATCTATCTATCTATCTATCTATCTATCTATCTATCTATTTATCTATATATATGTAATAAAAGTAATTTAGTCTATCTATCTATCTATCTATCTATCTATCTATCTATCTATCTATCCTATCCTATCTATCCTATCTATCTGTCTATCTGTCTATCTATCTGTCTATCTATCTATCTAAATTACCAAACATGATTTAGCGATCAATCTATCTATCTATCTATCTATCTATCTATCTATCTATCTATCTATCTATCTATCTATCTATCTATCTATCTATCTATCTACTCATCTATTGTTAATATCATTAAAATAAGTGACATTAATTATAATGATTCCTACAAAGCTTAAATTCTCACAAATGACCCATATGACACCAAATTATTATCCTCGATCAAAAATGTTTAAATCTTTAGTTATACCACGGCACTAGGATATTGAATTATCACCTTGGGGCTCATTTATCTGTTAACTTTGTTACATATAATTTGCCCACAATTGTCTATTAATTAAATCGACACTATAAAGTTTATAAATACTCTAACTTTATCATTTTTAGGATTTTTTTATTTTTTGTAATTATTATTATTATTATTATTATTATTATTATTATTATTATTATTATTATTATTATTATTATTATTATTATTATTATTATTATTATGATTAATATTATTATATTATTAATTATTATTATTATTATTATTATTATTATTATTATTATTATTATTATTATTATTATTATTATTATTATTATTATTATTATTATTATTATTATTATTATTATTATTATTATTATTATTATTATTATTATTATTATTATTAAATTTATTGATATCACTTTTAATGTGTGTGTGTGTGTGTTATTATTATTATTATTATTATTATTATTATTATTATTATTATTATTATTATTATTATTATTATTATTATTATTAATTATTATTATTATTATTATTATTATTATTATTATTATTATTATTATTATTATTATTATTATATTATTATTATTATTATTATTATTATTATTATTATTATTATTATTATTATTATTATTAGTAATAGTAGTAGTAGTAGTAGTAGTAGTAGTATTATTATTATTGTTACGGATATACCATGTTCACGGAAAGCCACTCTGATGTTTCACTCTCAAACATAATTCCAGTAGCCTCTGAATATATCTATCCGGACATATTGAAACATCAAAAGACACCTGAACTGAGCCACTTCTCTCTTCTCCACCACAACATCAGAAGCCTTAAACAACATTATAATACTTTTCTGGACTATCTAAGTTACCAAAATATCATAATTGACTGCATAGTAC
>JABUQX010145409.1:0-5000 GCA_015478945.1 Trachelipus rathkii
CGTTGTACTTCGTTTATCTCTATTGGGTCTCTAACCGATACCACGTCATTTAATATAATTCCTTCTTTTTCTCCATTGCACCTCCCAGAATATCACATTATTTAAAAGAATATCCCTTTATCTATATTGCCACTGATACCACATTATTTAAAAAATATATCTCTTTTATCTTTAGCCATCTAGACACCACATTATTTGAATGAATATCTCCTTTTTCTCTATTGATCTTGATACCACATTATTTAAATAATACTCCTTATCTCAATTGCTCCAGATAACAAATTTTATTATCGTTAAGGTAATTTACCTTTAAAATCACGATCATGACATCTAAGTACCAATTGATTGCATCATCCATCGTAGTTTGACCAAGGAGAGATTTGGGCAGTAAAGATAACAATTTTTATGCAACGAGCATCCCAAAGAAGGCATAGTGAAAGGTGGTCTTGATCACCTTTCATACCTTATAATATATATATATATATATATATATATATATATATATATATATATATATATATATATATATATATATATATATATATATATATATATATATATATATATATATATATATATATATATATATATATATATATATATATATATATATATTTGTTTGCCCTCCCTTCACTTCGAGTGGATGGGAGTATGGTGTGGAACATGCACATAGAACTTCACATACAGCGACGGTCCCCCACTGTGGTATCTCGTCAATATAGGTTCATTCCTTGGGCTAATCTAACAACCATACCCGCTCCCAAACTCAGCCATTCACTCCTATTATGCACCTTTCTTCTCGTCTCTGCTAAACTCACATTTCTCTCCTCCAGTCATTCCTTTACTGACTCAATCCCCTTTTTCTTCGGTCTCTCAGCCGGTCGTTTCCCAGCATACTCACCACTATACATCCGCTAAACAAATCGACTGTAATCCATTCTTTCCATAATGACCAAACCATTTCTATGTGTTCACGATTATTCTCTCACTTACGAGTTTCTTCACATTACACAAATCCCTTACACGCTCAATCCTCATTTTATCAATTCTTCTCACACTTAACACGCCCATAATATTGTCCATTTGAACACATTGTTTAGATATGTACCTCTTATTCCAGACCATAGTTTCACTACAAAACATCAACACCGGTAACAACACACCCTCATGTAAAACCCTAACACTCAAAACTTGGTCCATTGTATCCACCAAGGATTTAATTCCACCAACTACCTTCCTACCATTCATAACTTTCCTACTACACTCAATCAATATGTAGCCTAAATATTTAAACTCAGATACTTGTTCCGATTACTCCCAATCCAGCAAGATTTCACACAGCATAGTCTCCTCATTCACTGTCATCACCTTACTCTTATCCATATTTACTTTCAAACCTATCCTTTTTCACACACAGCCAAACCCGTCTACTAATCCACTAAAACTTTCTTCAGATTCGTCATACAAAGCCAAATCATCAGCGTACAATGAGTAGGGTACCCTTCACTCTCTTTCATTCTCCGTCAGTCTAACACCTTCCCCTACCACCATTACCTATAATTCAATCATCAAACCATCCATATATAAATTAAATAGCCAAATAGTAATAACACACAACTACCTCATTCTGCTATTAATTTTAGACCATTCTCTTTGCACTCCTTTTATTCTTACACACTCTTCACTATCGACATGCATAATTTTGATTCCATTGCAGAAGCCTACCACCAACACCATATATCACTAACACCTGACACAGAGATTCCCTATTAATACTGTCAAACGTCTGTTTTAAATCCATAAAACCTAAATATAATTTGTTCTTCTTTTCTTTGTTTCAATTTGTTTCAATTTGAAAATTTGATCTGCACATCCTCTATCACTTCTAAATTCACCTTGTTCTCCACCAATTAGTCGTCCTATCACTCGACGCATTCCTCCAACCAATATATCGGCATATATTTTCCTTCCACCACTTAAGAAACTAATTCACCTATAATTCTTAGAGTTCACATTATCCCCTCCATTACCCTTATATACTGGTACTATTACTGTTCTCCTCCAATCATTCGGAACTATACCCTCCACAAACGCTTTGTTACACAACTTCCAAATCCAATCAATCACCATCTCGCCTCAATTCTTGATCATTTCACCAGTAATTCCATCTATACCTTCTGATTTATCATTCTTAAACTTTCTCACTCCACCTATTACCTCCTCATATTACCTATTTCTTATTACACCATCATTCCTCCAAACATTTATATATGTATATATATATATATATATATATATATATATATATATATATATATATATATATATATATATATATATATATATATATATATATATATATATATATATTTATATATATATATATATATATATATATATATATATATATATATATATATATATATATATATATATATATATATATATATATATATATATATTTATATATATATAAATATATATATATATATATAAATTTATTCGCATATTTTGGATAATATAAAAATATCTATATATATATATATATATATATATATATATATATATCAGGCCCGTAGCCAGGAATTTTTTTCGGGGGGGGCTGCGACTTTCGCAAGTGGTTACATTTCAAATGAAGTTAAAAATATATATATATATATATATATATATATATATATATATATATATATATATATATATATATATATATATATATATATATATATATATATATATATGGCAGGGAGAAATAACGAGAGATGTGGGCGAAGGGAAGAAAAAGCTTTTTAAGATGGCGAAGGCGTATAGAAAACCAAAAAGCGTAACTAGACATAAAAGATAGAAACGGAGAGATTCTAGACCGGAAGAAAGAAATGATAGATGGACCGAATACTATGAAGATCTGCTAAATGTAGAATACAGAGAACAAGAGGAAGAAGCTGCAGATCAGACGAGGGAGGAGGAAGAGGAGGAGGAAGGCGGAGAGATAACGGTGGAGGAATATGAGGAGGCTATAAAAAGGATGAAGAAGGGTAAAGCTCCAGGAGAGGATGGAGTGGCTGTGGAGTTGGTGGTGGAGGGAGGAGAGGAGCTGAGAGGGAGAATCATCAGTTTGATGAACAAGTGTTGGAGAGAGGGAAAGGTGCCGGAAAGGTGGGGCAAAGCAATAATAATACCGATATATATAAAGGTAAAGGAGATGCAGGAAGCTGTAATAATTATAGAGGCATTTCACTAATGGACCATCTGACGAAAATATACGAAAGAATATTGGAGAGGAGGTTGAGAGAGAAGGTAGAGCCGAGACTCGGAGAAGAGCAGTACGGGTATAGAAGAGGAAGAGGAACGACGAACCTCTTATTCACACTGAGAATGGTCTCGGAGAAGATGCTGGAATATGGCAAGAGATTCTTTGTAGCTTTCATCGATCTGCAAAAGGCATTTGATTCGGTGCCAAGGAAAAAGCTCTGGAGAGCTATGGAGAGGAATTATGGTGTGAAGGGTAGATTAAAGAAGGCAATAGAAAGTATGTATGAGAAATGCAGTTGTAATGTTAGAACTGAGTGCGAGAACGATAGATGGTTTGAGGTGAAAACAGGAGTGAAGCAGGGGAGTGTTTTATCGCCACTGCTGTTTATATTATATTTAGACGTGGTGATAAGGAAAGTGAAAGAGAGACTGGGAGAATTTGAAGGGGACATAATGGCATGTTGGAGCGAGAGAGCGGAGACGATTCGAGAGGTGGTAGAGTTGTTTGCGGAGGAGTTGGAGGAAGCAGGGATGAAGATGAACGTACAGAAGACAGAGATATTAACAGTAACCTTAGGAAATGAGGAGGGGATGAGGATGATGGTGAGAGAGGATGAGGTGAAGGCGGTAAATACCTGCAATTATCTCGGAGGATGTTTTAACAGAAGGGGAGGAAGTGGAGGAGAGATTACGCGAAGAATGGAAAAGTATGGATTAGTTATGAAAGTGGTATACCCCATAATGAAAGATAGAAACGTCGGAATAGAAGTTAAAAAAGTGATTTTTAACAGTATACTGACTCCGACACTGTTGTACGGAGCGGAAACATGGACAACAACGAGAAGAGAGGAGAGTAGAATACAAACGGCGGAGATGAGAGGATATTAAGAACTATGATTGGAAAGAGTAGGAGAGACAGAATAAGAAATGAAGTAATTAGAAAAGATATAGGGGTGAAGAAGATGAGACTGAAGATGGATGTGGGGAGATTGAGATGGTGGGGACATCTGGAGAGGATGGAGCAGGAGAGAATGCCGAAAAGAAGATGGGAATGGACACCAGAGGGCAGAAGACCAAGGGGAAGACCGAAGAAGAGATGGGCGGAGTCGGTGGAGGACTCTCTGGAAAGATGTCAGCTACCGAAAATGAGAGTGCTGAAGAGAAGAGGAATAGTGCAGGAGAGGGATGTCTGGAGAAAGATGCTTGCGCGGCTGACAGGATGAAGAATCTTCTTCCTGGGAGAGAAGAAATATATATATATATATATATATATATATATATATATATATATATATATATATATATATATATATATATATTATTATATTATTTTATATATATATATATATATATATATATATATATATATATATATATATATATATATATATATATATATATATATATATATTATATAAAATATATATATATATATATATATATATATATATATATATATATATATATATATATATATATATATATATATATATATATATATATATATATATATATATATATATATATATATATATATATATATATTAATAAAATTCTCATAAGAACTTACCATCGTTTTATAAGGTCAATTTCAGTTTCCTTGCTTTTTGACTGAAGTGATTCAAAATATTTTCATTGCTGACTTCTGTGCTGAGATCTCGATGAATTGACAGTAAAGCAAGACCTGTAATGCGATCCTCTCCAACACTATTCCGTAAATACGTTTTCAGACGCCTTAATGTCGAAAAGGT
>JABUQX010145409.1:17500-25000 GCA_015478945.1 Trachelipus rathkii
TATAATATAATATAATATAATATATAATAAAAATATGTAGCTCTTAAATTTCAAAAATTGGCACTTTGCCAAAGATAAAAAAAATTCATACTCAGTGAAGTCAAGTACGGGGATGCCAAGGAGCTAAAACAGCCCCAGAGCATCCCTTCGAGGGTTGATTTAACATACGAATGTGTTTTATTTTTCTATATTAAATTTAAAATTTTTAAGCAAAATAAAATTAAAGAATTTTAATGTTTTTAATAAATTTCGCATATTAACCGGAAATATGTGCATTTGGAATAGGAAGAAGCTAATTTTTATTGATCTATTGCTAAAAAAAAGAAAAGAAAATAATTCTGCGGGAAAAGGATGCTTTTATCTTAAAAGCATCCTTTTGTCATTTACTTATGATATGAGTCAGATTACATTGCTCTCTCTCTCTCTCTCTCTCTCTCTCTCTCTCTCTCTCTCTCTCTCTCTCTCTCTCTCTCTCTCTCTCTCTCTCTCTCTCTCTCTCTCTCTCTCTCTCTCTCTCTCTCTCTCTCTCTCTCTCTCTCTAAAATCGCATCTGAAAAACGAATGGTAAACAATACATCGTATTCAATACTATTTATGTGATTAACAATCAAATAAAAAATTTATAAAATAGAATGATTAATTGTAATAATTAATGTAATTGTTTAAGATTGAATTATTTCAATTTTTGAAATTATCTATTAAAATAAGTAGCATTATTAGTTTGAGCCGCGAGTGCGTTCTATTATATATATATATATATATATATATATATATATATATATATATATATATATATATATATATATATATATATATATATATATATATATATATATATATATATATATATATATATATATATGGTGTTTTCTCAGCGAATACGTAACAGCTGTGTATCGCGTGAAGTATTGCGTATGTGACAAAATTCTCGAAATAAAACCTATGTCTTTTAAGTAGGTGTACGAGATGGGACAGTTACAGTTCATTTTTGCGCATGCGCAGTAGTGAAAATGCGCGGAACTATGTGTTTTTTGAATGGAAGGGTATATTTTCCATTCCAGATTTGAAATGTACGTACAAAATTATACATTAATTACTGAAGACACTTTTACCTACAGTGTATACCTTACACGCTATCCACGTTCAAAACATTGAATCGCTACTGGTGTACACGACACACATACTTATATTAACGCACATACCGTATGGTAATGAAGGAACTTACAAACCAAGTAACCTTTCGGACATTACGTTGAAGTAAATTTGGGTGTTTAGAACCAAATCGTGAAACACATAGATACTGTGACGTTGGTATAGTGAACGACATGCCTCGCGATGTGTACTCAGACGACGAAAAACGAGCCATGGTCGAATTGTACATTGCAAATGGATGGAATTCACGGGTAGCCGCAAGTCTCTATGAGCAACGCTATCCTGATCGCCGTCACCCGTCGCACGTAACAATTTATAGGATCTACTGACGATTTGCCGTTACAGGATCTGTTGCACAACCACCACGGCAAGTCCCGGTACAGACTCGTGTGCGTACATTTAACATGGAGTTAGAGGTTCTCTTATACACCTATGAAAATCCCTGTTCATCGTTGCGGCAGGCTAGCAGGGCCTTGGGATTTCCAAAGAAACTGCACATAGAATTCGTATGACATATAACGACCCCATACAGGGCGCACATCGTGCATGGATTGCGTCCTGGAGACGCTGAGAGGAGATTAGGCTTCCTAGCTTTGATGGAAACCCTTCTTGATGAGGATGTACACCTCCTTCAGAACATCCTGTGGACAGATGAGGCTTGCTTTACCTCAAATGGAGTGATAAACAGTTGGAATTGGCGGCACTGGGTGTATGAAAATCCCCATATCACTTTCAGTGCCCGCCACCAGAATATTTTCACCGTCAATGTGTGGTGTGGGGTCCTTCACAGTCAACTTATTGGACCTTATTTTTACAATGAGCACCTCACAGGCAAACGCTTTCTCCATTTCTTGCGATATATCCTCCCAGGATTACTGGCAGATGTGCCACTTCAGACACGGCGCAACATGTACATTCAACTAGATGGGTGTCCTGCACACAGTGCAAGGGGTGTGACGAACTACCTCAACCGTGTGTCTCCAGGGAAATGGGTCGGGAGATATGAACCTGTGCCGTGGCCATCTCGCTCACCCGACCTGATCCCTCTCGACTATTACCTGTGGGGTTACCTAAAATCTGTGGTTTATGCAGGCTACACTACCCCAGTAACCTCGGTGGACGATCTGAAGCATCGTATTCGAAACGCATGTCGGGAATTACGGCCGATATCCATCGGTTTGGCAACGACAGAACATTGGATGAAGAGGGCAAGCGCATGTATCCGTGCAGGTGGTGGGCACTTTGAGCAGCATCTTTAAAAGTGTACGTCCGCAGACGTTGATGGCCTGCGACATACCTTCTGACTCATAACTGTAATAAAACTATCTTGCTAACCTGTGTTTGTTTTACCTATGTCTGTCGTGTACACCATTAAAGATTCAATGTTTTGAACGTGGATAGCGTGTACGGTATAAACTGTAGGTAAAAGTGTGTTAAGTAATTAATGTATAATTTCATACGTACATTTCAAATCTGGAATAAAAAATATACCATTCCATTCAAAAAATACATAGTTCCGCTCATTTGGACTACTGCGCATGCGCAAAAATAAACTGTAACTGTTCCACCTCATTGAGCTACTTAAAGGACACAGGTTTTATTTACCATAAAGGAAGGAAAAACTATAGACTTTAGAGAAAAGTTTATTTAGAAGAAAAGTTTACTATATATATATATATATATATATATATATATATATATATAAATATATATATTTATAAATATATATATATATATATATATATATATATATATATATATATATATATATATATATATATATATATATATATAGAGATATATATGCTATATAGTGATCTATATTATAGATATATGATATATATTTATATATATATATATATATATATATATATATATATATATATATATATATATATATATATATATATATATATATATATATATATATATATATATATATTTTGTCAAAGTATACTTCATTGATTACCAAGAAGTTAAATTAGCCAGTTAAAGCAAGCAAAATTCTGTTTATTAATGTGCATAAAGGGCTATGCATCAACCGATGGTGGTGAATTGGCAATGTCCCCATGGTGAACAAAAAAGGGATAGTATAACAGTGATTTTGGGATGTCATGAGAAAATTAGAATGGTAAGAAGGTGATTGATTTCTGTGAGGAGAGAGAGATATGTGTGTAAGTAATACTTTCTTTCAACACAAGAGTATTCATAAATATACTAGAGTTAGTTTAGGTAGAGATGGTATCGAAGTGAAAAATATGATTGATTTTGTGTTGGTGAAGAAGAAGACGTTGGAGTATGTGATGGATGTTAAATCTGCGAGGGGGGTTAGGAATGGGATTATCGGATCATTATGTTGTTTTATGTAAAATTAAATTAGTGGGGGCTTGGATGGAGAGGAAGGTGATAAGGTAGGAAGTGAGTAGAATTAAGAGTGAGAAGTTAAGAGAACAAGGTAATAAGTATAAATATTTAAGAGCACTTGCAAATAAATCAGTTGAATGTGAACAAGATGAAACTGATTTTTTTTTGAAACAAATAAAGGAAGCGTTTGTTAGTAGTGCAAAGGAAGTATGTGGATGTGCTAAAGTAGGAAGTAAGAATGCAAACAGTGAGTGGTTGAATAAAGAGGTAATACAAGCGGTTTAAAGTTAAAAAGAAGCGTGGTTGAATGTACTAAAAGCCAATGATGAGGTTTTCGAAAGAAAGGTGTTTGAAATTATATAAGGAGGAAAAAAGGAACACTAAAAGATGCATAAGTAGGAGGAAAAAAGAGGTAAATGAACAGTCTGGAAGGAGGATGAATGGGGACTTACAAGGGAATAGGAAGCTCTTCTGGAAGGAAGCGCGAAAGGTTATGAATGAGAAAAATGGGAATCTGCTTAGGATAATGAATAGGGATTGAGCTTTCGTAACCGATGAAATAGATGTGAGGAGAGTGTGGAAGGAATACTTCGAAAATCAGCATAACATTGGCAGTAATGAAGAGGTGATAGTGAATGTGTGTGGGTTTGATGGTGCAAGGAATAGGTATTTTGGGGATGAAGTCATTAGTAAGGAGGAGGTAATGGGTAGAGTGAGAAAGTTGAAGAATGGTAATCTGCAGCAGGTATAGATGAAATTACTGGTGAAATGATAAAGAACGGAGGCGAGATGGTGATTGAGTGGATTTGGAAGATGTGTAACAAAGAGTTTATGGATGGTATAGTTCCGAGGGATTGGAGGAAAGCAATAATAGTACCCTTATATAAGGGTAAGGGGGATAAGGGTAACTGTAAGAATTATAGGGAATTAATTTATTGAGTGTTGTAGGAAGATATATGCTGGTATTTTGGTAGAAAGAGTGCGTCGAGTGACTGAAGGACTGATTGGTGAAGAACAAGGAGCGTTTAGAAGTGGTAGAGGATGTGTGGATCAAATCTTTACATTAAAACAAATGATTAAGAAAATGAGAGGAAGAATAAATTTTTAATAAGGTTTTATGGATTTGCAACAGGCGTGTCATAGGAATTATTAATAGGGAAGCTCTTTGGCAGGTGTTAGTGATATATGGTGTTGGTGGTAGGCTTCTGAATGGAATCAAAAGTATGAATGACGATAGTGAAGCGTGTGCAAGAATAAATGGAGTCGAAAGTGATTGATTTAATATTAATAGCGGAGTGATGCAGGGATGTATTATGTCTCCTTGGTTATTCAATTTGTATATGGATGGGGTTATGAAAGAATTAGAGGTGAGGGAGGCAGGGGAAGGTGTTTTAATGATGGAGAATAAAAGAGACTGGAGGGTGCCCTACCTATTATAAGGGGATGATTTGATTTTGTGTGGCGAATTTGCAGAGAGTTTGAGAGGATTAGTAGAGGGATTTGGCAGGGTATGTAAAGGAGGGGTTTGAAAGTAAACGTAGATAAGAGTAAGGTTATGGTTGTGAGTGAGGACAGTCCTCGGTGTGAAGTTGTGCTGGATGATGAGCAACTGGAATAAGTGTCTGAGTTTAAATATTTAAGTTATATGTTGGATGAAAAGGGAACGGATGATGCAGAGTGTAGTAGGAAAGTTGTGAATCGTAGGAAGGTGGCTGGTGCAATTAAATCCTTGGTGAATGTAAAGGGACTAAGTGTTGAGTGCGCTAGGGTCTTACATGAGGGTATGTTGTTACCTGTGTTAATGTATTGTAGTGAAACTATGGTCTGGAATAAGAGGTATAGATCTAAAGCTCAATGTGTTCAGATGGACAATCTTAGGGGCGTGTTAGGTGTGAGAAGAATTGATAAAATGAGGAACGAACATATTAGGGAGTTGTGTGGTGTGAAGAAAGGGTTAAATGAGAGAATAAATGAAAGTACATTGAGATGGTTTGGTCATGTGTAAAGGATGGATGATAGTCGGTTGTTAAGCGGGAGACCGAAGAAAAAGTGGATTGAGTCAGTAAGGAATGCCTGGAGGAGAGGAATGTGAGTTTGGCAGAGGCGAGAAGAAAGGTGCATAATAGGAGTGAATGGCGGGGTTTGTGAGGGGGTATGGTTGTGGCCCACCTGGGCCAAGGGATGAACCCTACATTGACGAGATACCATCGTGAAGGTCCGTCGTAGTCCCTTGAAGCCCTAGGGTGGATTTTTTGACTGCGACGAATTCTCACTTAAGGGTATAAAGGCTTTCTTTTCGGCTTGCGTCAGATTCTTCCGCTACTTTTCTGTTTCTGGTGCATGTGACGCACCTTACACCCGGTGAATATGGTAAAGAAGGTGGATGATGATGATAATAATGATAAATATATATATATATATATATATATATATATATATATATATATATATATATATATATATATATATATATATATATATATATATATCTTATATATATATATATATATATATATTTTATATATATATATATAATATATATATATATATATATATATATATATATATATATATATATATATATATATATATATATATATATATATCTTCTTTAACTATATATATATATATATATATACATATATATATATATATATATATATATATATATATATATATTTATATATATATATATATTATTATATATAACTTAACATATATATATGCTATATCTTTCATATATACTATACTTAATATATATATATATATATATAAATATATAAATATATATATATATATATATATATATATATATATATATATATATATATATATATATAACATATATATATATATATATATACTATATATATATATATATAACCTTATATACTATATATATATATATATATTTGAGTATGTGTGTGTGTTTTGTGAAAAGGCATTTCGAAATGCCTCCAAAAAAGCACTGAATGGCATCACGTGATTAAGGTCATTCATAAACAGTTTGACCTTATTGGCTCTCTCAGTGTCTGTGCCAGAAAGATTTTAAAAATAATTTCACGAGAAATATTTTAGATAAATTTCGCAATTTGTTTCATTTATTATTATTTATTATTATTATTATTATTATTATTATTATTATTATTATTATTATTATTATTATTATTATTATTATTATTATTATTATTATTTTTATTATTATTATTATTATTATTATTATTATTATTATTTTATAATAATAATAATAATAATAATAATAATAATAATAATATTATTATTAATTTAATAATAATAATAATAATAATAATAATAATAATAATAATAATAATAATAATAATAATAATAATAATAATAATAATAATAATAATAATAATAATAATAATAATAATAGTAGTAGTAGTAGTAGTAGTAGTAGTAGTAGTAGTAGTAGTAGTAGTAGTAGTAGTAGTAGTAGTAGTAGTAGTAGTAGTAGTAGTAGCTGCTGTAGCAGTATTGTGGTAGTAGTAGTCTATTATTTTCAATTAAAAATCGAAGGTTAAACATGTTTCTAACATGTTCAAAACGTCTTTTAAAATCACGATCTAATTTTCTCTCTCAAGGTTTGAGTCGTTATGGGCGTGCGTGGGAGACTGCGTTAGTGAACGTGTGAGAAAGAGGTGTGAGAGCAGGTGTGAATACGTGAATAGGTGCGTATCATAGTGTAAGAAGAAGGATGTTGTCTATGTGTATCTAACGTGTTGTCTGTGTGTATCTGGCGTGCATGAATATTTAAAAAAAAGTGTTTGCTAACATTATTTTGATGTCTGTTAGTTTATACTAACCTCTCTTTCGGTCTTGCTATGCGTTAGGGCTAAGGTAGGTTAGGCCAGATGCGAAGTTAGTACTTGGTTAAGTTATGACTGGTATGAGGTTAGGTATACGTTAGGTTAAGTTAGGTCTGGTATGAGGCTAAACCTATATTAAATCTGGTGTGAAGTTAGG
>JABUQX010145409.1:30000-33666 GCA_015478945.1 Trachelipus rathkii
TACCCTACCTACCCTATGTATACGCCCCTGATATATATATATATATATATATATATATATATATATATATATATATATATATATATATATATATATATATATATATATATGCTATATCTTATATATATATATATATATATATATATATATATATATATATATATAAACAAATTGTTACAAATTCAAATAGAAAATAAAATTAAATAAATAAAAAAAAATAAGTCCTTGGCAACTTTACGATAATTGCCAATTAAAATAAGAAAGCTCAAAAAAAGGTGATTTTCTGTTCTTTTTATTAACGAATTTATTTAAATTTCAATTTTCACTTTATATATTTTTTATATTTTTATTATTTTTAGTTATTATACTCTAAATAATTAGATTATTTATTTTTGGTGATAATTGGTTTAGAGCGACAACTATCATCAATCCATATCTCAAAAACTACAAGAGCCACAAGGAAAAGGAATACATTGCTGGAATGCTTGTCCAATTTTAGGGCGGAAAATGTAAAAAAAAAAAAAAAAAAAAAAAAAAAAAAAAAAAAAAAAAAAAAAAAAAATACAGCGAAAAGGAATACATTTTTGGAATCCTGGTAAAATTTTAGATAGGAAAATGTAAAAAAAATAAAAAAATAAAAAATATTATTGTTAATAATTATAGTAATATGATTAGAGAGCCTATTTAGAGACCTTTTATTGGTTACTCGTTAAAATAAATAGACTTTCTATTAAATTTTGCTTTTTTTCTTTTACTAAAGGGTATACCGCACCGATGGCAGGAGTCGGGGTCTCTCGGCCTTCCGGGGAACTACGGGGTATGACTAATTCCCCCCCTCCGGGGAGGGTCTCCGGAACCCCCGCTCTTTGGTATTTGGGTGTCGCGGCTCCGCTCCTTCCCTACGGGGTATGGAGAAAGCGTCCCCCCTGTGTTCCCCCGTCAGCTCCCAGCCCCTAAAAAAATGGCCAATATTTATTTATTTATTTATTTATTTATTTATTTTTACATTTTCCTAACTGAAATTTTATTCAAAAAATATTCCCTTTCGCTGTAATGCAATTTTGAATATGTTTTTCATTTTTACATTTTCCGCTGCATGCCGAGATTCCAACAGTGTGACCTTTTCCCTGTAACTATTGTAGTTTGGGGATTGTGAAATCGATATTAGTTGTCATCTAAATATGTCCTTTTTTTTTTTATTTTATATTCTAATGACAAAATTTTAATTTTCGGTTCTGTATTATTATTATTATTATTATTATTATTATTATTATTATTATTATTATTATTATTATTATTATTATTATTATTATTATTATTATTATTATTATTATTATTATTAATGTGTGTGTGTGTGTGTGTGTGTGTGTGTGTGTATTATTATTATTATTATTATTGTATTATTATTATTATTATTATTACGAATTTTGACTTTTCTTCAAGTGTTATGACTTCGAGAGTTTTCCCTTCACTCACACCATAGTATAAAAAAAAAACCCACACTAATATCTACAGCTCTCTGTCACGTGCTCTTATGCCGTGAGAGTATTTACACAGCTGTCCTGAATCTATGTTACTTTTACGTCTTATGTCCAGGTTATCCCTTTCACTTTTACTGATATCACGCTTCTACGTGATGTGTAGTGATTTCCGTGAAGTGACTTCACGTGATGCGTAGTGATTTCCATGTAGTGATTGATATCTTTCAATCAATTTGAAGATTATGAAAGAATTATTTATTATCAGAAAGTAAATGGGATGGGGTCAGCCGATACGGGAACCTTTAAAGTAAATAAATATCATTATTTAAGGAATTACTGGATTATTTGTTACGAATGCATGGCATGGCAGGCGGGGTATGCGGTCCCTATACAGTTTCCCCCTTTCTATACATTATGTTTCCTGCCAAACGAACAATGTTAGTCTCGAAATTTATTACTTAAATTTTTTAAGTATTTAACATTTTTAAAATCAGTGTTACCTTTGGAATTTAATATTAATGTCATTTCGAGATCCCCAACTCCCCATCAAGTATATATATATTTCCGGAAATTTAATATCACATTCAATATATATATATATATATATATATATATATAACTCATACAACTATATATATATATATATATATATATATATCTCTCCATATGCTATATATATATCTTCTTATATATATATATCCTCAAATTTAATTTCCCATTCAATAATATCCATAGTCTTCCTTTTGAATTTAGTAGTAGTAGTAGTAGTAGTAGTAGTAGTAGTAGTAGTAGTAGTAGTAGTATTGGTGGTGATGGTGGTGGTGGTAGTTTGTTGTATCCTATAAATAATAAGTGATTCCTTACGTGAACTGATTTGAATTTAGTGGTGAATATATATATATATATATATATATATATATATATATATATATATATATATATATATATATATATATATATATATATATATATATTCTTTATATATATATATATATATATATATATATATATATATATATATATATATATATATATATATATATATAAGGCCGTAGCCAGGGGGTTAGGGGGTTGAACCCCCCGAAATTATTTAAACTATAAAAAAAAATTATGAATTGAATCTTTTAATTTTAATTTATAAGAATAATAAATATACTAATCAAAGCAAATTAAGAGTACATATTAATATAGAAATGAGGAAAACAATTTTATGGTCCGTGAAGATTTCTTAGGTTTAATAAAAGCTGTTGAAATCACAAAAGGGGAATCTCTATCGAAATAAATAGTGACTTTCTGATTGGACAACGACATGATGGTGGAGCACAAAAGGGGAATCTCTATCGAAATAAATAGTGACTTTCTGATTGGACAACGACATGATGGTGGGCAACAAAGGAAGAAAAGTTTTATATAAAATTGTTCAAGTTGTCGAAAATATACAGCGCCTTGCATGTTCAGTGATGTTGACATTCATATGGAGTAAAACACATTAGAAACTCTATTAGCACAATGAAAACAACTGGGCATTATTTTAGTTTTCCAAGACGAAAACTATTTTAAAAGAAAAAATCTTTCCTATTTTTTCTTTTTGTTGTGGTAACCGTGTATCTCGTAAGTTGTATCGATATGTGAACGAGAACAAAGACCTCTTAATTTAAGTTCTGATGTATTAGGAATACTGCACGTGACACAGGCTTCAATTCCACAAGAGTACATTACCCACTTCCCAAGTAAATGAGTTTCTAAGAAAATGCATTTGGGCTCGTCGAAGTATGTGGAAACTCCTGGTCTGAAGTTATTGTATTTCAAATGGGTATTTCTTTCATTATGAATTAGTTGTAGTGATCCGTTCAACACTTCGGCTTTTATTCCAACCCACATAAAAATGCTGTAATCAGTGGAACATACCTCAAAAAATGTCCTAGTGGATGATACAAATGCTTGATTTTCTTCTTCGCTCATTGGAGCTGTAATTTCACCTTTCAAAGTTCGTCATAAGTGAGAAGCGCTCTTAAAATTTCTTTGTTCTGGGAAAACAACATAATCATGGAGGGTCACAACGCAGACAGAACTTTTTAAAATTTTAGTAAAGTTTTGCGGAATCACTAATTCTCCATACCTTATCAAATGTGAAATGATCATTCTGGAATTCTAAAGAGTCACAAATTATAAAAGTTTGAACCAA
>JABUQX010145410.1:0-13280 GCA_015478945.1 Trachelipus rathkii
ATTATAGAGGAATTACACGCATACTCGAAGTGATGAAATTACCTCCCATTTTTAATGGTGCGTCTTTCTCTTTTGCGTTCATATTCTTTACACACTTCCTCCAGGCAACATATTACTGACAACCATTTATCCACATATCATATACACATAATTAAAGTACACACCCTCTTCTAGATAACACCTTACAGACATCCCTATCCCTTATATCCCTGTGTGTGGGGAGAAAGAATTACCCACATCGTATGTCCTACGTGTCGTAGAAGGCTACTAAGGGACGGTGGTAGTTGGGTTGGCTGCCCACTTCCACTTATCTCTTGCTAGGAATGCTGATGCATGCCTCGGAGATGGCCGTGATCGCCGTAAACGTCTATCTTTCGGCGAAAATGCATGAATCGTATGGGTACATGGAATGTCAGAGAATAAATGTTGAGGAGAGGAGGAGAGAGGTGATGGATGTATTTGAAGGCAAATTTGATTTGCTTGCTGTGACAAACAAAGATGAAGGGAAGTTTTGAAGATTAGTGGTGTGGTGTGAAATGTATGTACTGAAATGAATGAGAGAGGAAGAGAAGGAGTTGCAATTTTGATGTGACCTGTAATTTACAAAGCATGGTAGACTTTGTGTGTGTGTGAGTCCTAGAATTCTATTGGTTAAATTAAGTTTGAAAATGTCCAAGGTATGTGGTTGTATTATTATGGTCCATCTGGAGAAACGTTGAAGGGTTCGATTTTTTGGGATAATCTGAATGATGCTCTGGATGGGGTGGGAGCTTCAGATTGATAATGTTGGGGGACCTAAATGGGTGGATAGGTGATCAAAAAAAGGGATGGTATAACAGGATATTTTTTTGTGACGGGAGAAAAGAGAAATGAGAATGGTAGGAAGGTGATTGATTTCTGTGAAGAGAGGTAATGTGTGTAAGTAATACTTTCTTTAAACACAAGAGTATCCATAAGTATACTAGAGTTGGTGTAGGTAGAGATGGTATCGAAGTGAAAAGTATGATTGATTTTGTTTTGGTGAAGAAGGAGATGTTGAAGTATGTGTTGGATGTTAAATCAGTGAGGGGTTTAGGAATGGGATTATCGGATCATTATATTGTTCTATGTAAAATTAAGTTAGTGGGGGCTTGGATGGAGAGGAAGGTGATACGAAAGGAAGTAGGTAAAATTAAAAGTGAGAAGTTAAGTGAACAAGACAATAAGGATAAGTATGTAAGAGCGCTCGCTAGTAAATCAGTTGAATGTGAACGAGTTGATACTGAACAAATCTGGGGGCAAATGAAGGAAGCAATTGTTAGTAGTGCAAAGGAAGTGTGTGGATGTTGCTAAAGAGTAGGAAGTAAGAATGTTAACAGCGAATGGTGGAATGAAGAGGTGATGAAAGCGGTTAAAAGTAAAAAAGAAGCGTGGTTGAATGTACTAAAAGCAAATGATGAAGTTTCAAAAGAAAGATGCTTGGAATTATATAAGGAGGAAAAAAGAAATACTAAAAGGTGCATACATAGGAGAAAACAAGAGGTAAATGAACAGTTTGGAAGGAGGATGAATGAGGATATACAAGGGAATAGGAAGCTCTTCTGGAAGGAAGCGAGAAAGGTTAAGAATGAGAATAAGGGGAATCTGCTTAGAATAATGAATAGGGATGGTGCTTTCGTGGCTGATGAAATGGATGTGAGGAGTGTGGAGGGAACACTTCGAAAATCTGCATAATATTAACAGTAATGATGAAGTGTTAGTGAATGTGTGTGGTTTTGATGGTGCAAGAAGGAATAGGTATTTTGGGGATGAGGTTATTAGTAAGGAGGAGGTAATGGGTAGAGTGAGAAAGTTGAAGAATGGTAAATCTGCAGGTATAGATGAAATTACTAGTGAAATGATCAAGAGCGGAGGCGAGATGGTGATTGATTGGATTTGAAAGTTGTGTAATAAAGCGTTTATGGAGGTATAGTTCCAAGGGATTGGAGGAGAGCGGTAATAGTACCCTTATATAAGGGTAAGGGAGAAAAGGGGAACTGTAGAAATTATAGGGGAATAAGTTTATTGAGTGTTGTAGGGGAAGGTATATGCTGGTATTTTGGTCGAAAGAGTGCGTCGAGTGACTGAGGGACTGATTGGTGAAGAACAAGGTGCGTTTAGGAGTGGTAGAGGATGTGTGGATCAAATCTTTACATTGAAACAAATGATTGAGAAAATGAGGGAGAAGAAGAATAAATTATATTTAGGTTTTATGGATTTACAACAGGCGTATGATAGAGTTAATAGGGAAGCTTTATGGCAGGTATTAGTGATATATGGTGTTGGTGGTAGGCTTCTGAATGGAATCAAAAGTATGTATGACGATAGTGAAGCGTGTGTAAGAATAAATGGTGTCAATGGTGATTGGTTTAGGATTAATAGCAGAGTGAGACAGGGTTGTGTTATGTCTCCTTGGTTATTCATTTTGTATATGGATGGGGTTATGAAAGAATTCGAGGTGGGGATGGCAGGAAATGGTGTTAAAATGATGGAGAATGGAGATGAGTGGAGGGTGCCCTACCTATTATATGCGGATGATTTGGTTTTGTGTGGCGAATCTGAAGAGAGAGTTTGAGAGGATTGGTAGAGAGATTTGGCAGGGTGTGTAAAAGGAGGGGTTTGAAAGTAAACGTAGATAAGAGTAAGGTTATGGTTGTGAGTGAGGACAGTCCTCAGTGTGAAGTTATGTTAGATGGTGAGCAGCTGGAGCAAGTGTCTGAGTTTAAATATTTAGGGTATGTGTTGGATGAGAAGGGAACGGATGATGCAGAGTGTAGTAGGAAAGTTGTGAATGGCAGGAAGGTTGCTGGTGCAATTAAATCGTTGGTGAATGTAAAGGGACTAAGTCTTGAGTGCGCTAGAGTCTTACATGAGGGTATGTTGTTACCTGTGTTATTGTATGGTAGTGAGACTATGGCCTGGAATAAGAAGTATAGATCTAAAGTTCAATGTGTTCAGATGGACAATCTTAGGAGCATGCTAGGTGTGAGAAGAATTAATAAAATGAGGAATGAACTTATTAGAGAGATGTGTGGTGTGGAGAAAGGGGTAAATGAGAGAATAAATGAAAGTATGTTGAGATGGTTTGGTCATGTGGAAAGGATGAATGATAGTCGGTTGGTTAAGCGGATGTATAGTGGCGAGTGTTGGGAACCGACCGGCTGGGAGACCGAAGAGAAAGTGGATTGAGTCGGTGAACGAATGTCTGAAGGAGAGAAATGTAGAGTTTGGTAGAGGCGAGAAGAAAGGTGTATAACAGGAGTGAATGGCGAGGGGGATTGTGAGGGGTATGGTTGTAGTGGCCCACCTGGGCCAAGGGATGAACCCTTACACTGACGATCTACCATAGTGAGGGTCCATCGCTGTCCCATGAAGCTTTAGGGTGGATTTTCTGACTGCGATGAGTTCTCACTAATTAATGGTACTGAGGGGGCGGTAAGGCTGGGCTTTCTTTTCGACTTATGTCATGCTCTTCTACTGCTTTTCTTTTCCGATGCTCGTCACGCACCTTACTCCCATTCTTGGGAAAATAAAGGAAGATAAAGAAAGAAAGAAAGAATATATATATATATATATATATATATATATATATATATATATATATATATATATATATATATATTTCTATATATATATATATATATATATATATATATATATATATATACATATATAAGATAACTATCTACATGTAATATATATATATTGTAGTGTGTATAGATATATGTCTATAGTTTTTTTATATATATATATATATATATATATATATATATATATATATATATATATATATATAGTATATTGAAAACAAAGCTTACTTGCAAATCTGATATGGAGTAGTGAATTAGCATAGATATTTTGTTACGAGATATATCGGACTCTGTCATGAGCCTCGAAAAGGCAATTAGCGTTTTCCAGGAAACACACAACATCAATCAGACTTAAGAATCTCACGTTTTGGAACTTTTTCATGTCATGTCATGGGAGATTATATATATATATATATATATATATATATATATATATATATATATATATATATATATATATATATATATATATATTTATATACTATATAAACTATAAATAAATGTATATATAAAAAGATATCTACATATAATACATATCTACTTTTTTAATATCTTATATATATATATATATATATATATATATATATATATATATATTCTTCTTTATTATATATATATATATATATATATATATATCTTTATATATATATATACTAATATATATACATATATACATATATATATATATATATATAACTCTTTCTATATATACCATATATATAATATAACATATAATATATATATATATATATATATATATATATATATATATATATATATATATATATATATATATTATTTTCTAACATCTTCCTTCCATTCCCAGATTGATGATGAGGTGCGCAGCATACACCGGAACAGAAAGCAGTAGAAGAAAATGACGCAAGTCAGAAAAAAGCCTTTACCTTCCCCTTTATACCAAGTGAGAACTCATCGCAGTCCGAATAATCCACCCAGAGATTTCACGAGATTGCGATGTATCCTCACTATGGTATCTCGTCAATGAGGGGTTCATACCCTTGGCACGGCCCACAACCATACCCCTTCATAAAACCCCGTCATTCACTTCTATTATACATCTTTCTTGTCGCATCTGCCAAACTCATATTTCTCACCCTCAGGCATTCCTTTACTGACTCAATCCACTTTTTCTTCCGTCTCCCAGCCGGTCGATTCCCAGCACACTCACCACTATACATCGGCTTAACTAACCGATTATCATCCATCTTTTCCATATGACCAAGCCATCTCAATGTACTCTCATTATTTTCTCATTTACGCCTTTCTACACACCACACAACTCCCTAAAGCGTTCATTCATCATTTTATCAATTCTCGTCACACCTAACACTCCCCTAAGATTGTCCATCTGAACACTTTGAACATTAATTCTATACCTCTTATTCCAGACATAGATTCACTACTAAACATTAAAACAGGTAACAGCATACCCTCATGCAAAACCCTAGCGCACTCAATGCTCATATCCACCAGGTTAATTACCACACCTTCCTACATCATTCACAACTTTCCTACTACATTCTACATCATCCGTTACCTTTTCATTTAACATATAATCTAAATATTTAATCTTAGTTACCTGTTCCAGTACTCATCATGTAACATGAATTCACACCGCTTACTCCCTCATTCACTACCTTACTCTTATCTACATTTACTTTTAAACCCCTCCTTTTACACACCCTGCCAAACTCTCTATTAATCCTCTCAAACTCTCTTCAGATTCGACACACAAATCCAAATCATCATACAATAAAACCTAAACACCTAGATTATCTTCCATTCTCCATCATTCTAACACCTTCCCCTGACACTCCACTTCTAATTCTATTATAACCAATTCCATATACAAATTAAATGACCAAGGAAACATAGCACTTCCCCGCCTCACTCAGCTCTTAATATAAAACCAATCACTTTCAACTCCATTTATTTTTACACGCGCTTTACTATCGTCATACAAATTTTAATTCCATTCAAAAGCCAACCACCAACACCATATATCAATAGCACCTGCCATGGAGCTTCCATATTAATCCTATCATACACCTGTTGCAAATCCATAAAACCTAAATACAATTTATTCTTCTTTTCCCTCATTTTCTCAATCATTTGTTTCAATGTAAAGATTTGATCCACACATCCTCTACCAATTCTAAACGCACCTTGTTCTTCACAGTCAGTCCTTCAGTCACTCGACGCACTCTTTCGACCAAAATACCAGCATATAGCTTTCCTACAACAATCCATAAACTTATTCCCCTGTTGTTCCTTCAGTTCCCCTTATCCCCTTACCTTTATATAAGGGTACTATTACTGCTCTCCTCCAATCTCTCGGAACTATTCCCTCCATAAACACTTTTTTACACAATTCCCAAATCCATTCAATCGCTTCCATTCTTGATTATTTCACCAGTAATTCCATCTATGCCTGAAGTTTTACCATTCCTGAACTTTTTCACAAAACTCATTGCCTCCTCGGTACTAATTGCCTTATTGTATTCTTGCACCATCAAACCCACACACACATTCACTATCACCTCTTTATTACTGCCAATGTTATGCAGATTTTCGAAGTGCTCCCTCCACACTCTTCTCACATTCATTTCATCAGTTACGAAAGTATCATTCCTATTTATTATTCTAAGCAGATTCCCCTTATTCTCATTCTTACCCTTTCGCGCTTTCTTCCAGAAAAGTTTCCAATTCCCTTGTAAATCCCCATTCATCCTTCTTCCAAACTATTCATTTACCTCATTTTCCCTCCTACGTATGCAACTTTTAGTTTTCCTATTTTCCTCCTTATATAATTCCAAAATTCTTTCTTTTCAAATCTCATCATTTTCTTTAAGAACATTCAACCAAGCCTCTTTTTTCCTTTTAACCGCTTGCATCACTTCTTCATTCCACTACTCACTTGTGACATTCTTACTTCCCACTTTAGCACATCCACAAACCTCTCTTGCACTACTAACAAAATATTTCTTCATTTGCGTCCATATTTTTTAGGTTTCATCTTGTTTACATTCAACTGATTTATTTGCAAACACTCTTAAAAACTTTTCCTTATTACCTAGTTCACTGAACTTCTCCTTCTTAATTCTTCCCACTTTCTTCCTTACTACTTCTCTCTCCATCCAAGCCCCCACTGATTTAACATTACATAAAATCAACAAGATAATCTGATAATCCCATTCCCAGCCCCTCACTAATTTAACATCCATTACATACTTCAACATCCTCTTCTTCACCAACACAAGATCAATCATACTTCTTACTTCGATACCATCTCTACTTACACAATCTCTAGTATGCCTATGAATACTCTTGTTTTTGAAGAAAGTATTACTTACACACATACATCTTAACTCACAGAAATCAATCACCCTCCTATCATTCTCATTTTCTCTCCTTCTTCACTTCAGATTTACCTGTTATACCATACCTTTTCTGATCACCTATCCAACCAATTAGGTCACCCGACACAATCAATCTGAAGCTCCTACTCACCCCATCCAAAGCATCATTCAAATTATCCCAGAAAATTAAACTCTCCTCAGATGGACCATGTGTTACAAACAAATGTACCTTGACCTTTTCAAACTTAAATTTGACCATTAGAATTCTAGTACTTACACAAACCAAATCCACAAAAGGTCTGTGCCACATGTCACTCATCAAAATCGCAACGTCTTCTCCCCTCTCATTCCTCTCCACTTCAGCACACACACACATTTCTAACCACACTACTCATCTTCACCGTTTCCTTTCATCTTTATTTCAATCACAGCGAGCAAATCAAATTTACCCTTTCTAAATACATCCATCAGGTCTCTCCTCTTCTCCTTGACATTTACTCATCTGACGTTCCATGTACCCAAACGATTCATACAATTTTGCCGAAAGATACATGATCTCTTAGAGATATATATATATATATATATATATATATATATATATATATATAGTTAAAGCAGCAAACATATATATAAACTATATATATATATATATATATATATATATATATATATATATATATATAATCTCACCATGACTTATTTCTTCTCTTTTTATATATATATATATATATATATATATATATATATATATATATATATATAATAGTTAAATATATATATATATATATATATATATATGTATATATATATATATATATATATATATATATATATATATATATATATATATATATATATATATATATATAATCTCACCATAAATATATCTATATTTATATATATTTATATATATATAGTAGATATATATATATATATATATATATATATATATATATATATATATATATATATATATATATATATATATATATATATATATATATATATATTTGTTTTAATCTTGTGGAGTGTGGACGTGTTTTTAAAAGTGCTCCTTGTCGAATGTTTATCTTTATTTTATTTATCGTAATTATTATGTTGTGCTGTGTATAGTGAAAGTGTATGTGTATTTTATCAATCATTTTGTTTTAATTGAAAGCTTTATTAAATTTTATCTAGTAATTATCATCATTTATTCGTTTCGGCGAGGTCTGCGATTGTCGTTTTAAAAGATAAGTCTTAGTTTTAAATTTTTATTTTTTTTATTTTTTTAGTTTTGGGTTCTAACAAATTTTAATATTTTACCCGAGTGTAGTAAAGTTATATAGGTTTAAGTTTTATTTTTTTTCTTATTGTACAGTACATGTGTTTATTTAATTTTGTACTTAAATTTTTTTTGTTAGTATTTAGTATGTGTTAAATTTTTTTTTTTATTCCGTTTTCTCCTTTTGTTCTTGTTTATTCTTATTTGCGCGTGTGTGTGTGTCGAGTGTGTGTGTGTGTGAAAGATGGCAGGTTTGCGAGGGCGCGGGCTTTACATTAACTTTACCAACATCCGTGGCTTAAAATCTAACTTTGCCTCTGTGGAATATCCCCTCACTAACTCTTGGTTCCTAACCTTTGCTCTTGTCTGAGACTCTAGATGACTAAGAATTCTTCCTCTAACCTCGTTTAATGTTTCCAACTATAACTTATTTCATAATTTCCGTCTGAAGGGTGGAGTGTGTGCCTATGTAAACATTAATACTCCTGTAACACGTCTCGTGAATCTCGAATTTCCTAACTTCGATGTTCTGTGGCTTAAAATCTTTCTTCCTTCTACTACACACCCTTGTGCTTTCTGCTACTGTTCTCCTTAACAGAACAGATTTTCAATTTGCTTCTTTGAATATCTTACTACCTCTCACGAGACTGTTACACTGTTATATCTCCTCATCCAAATACTGAGGTCCCCTATTAGAGGATTTCAATGTACACAACACTGAATGGTTGGGGTCCTCTTAACACTGATTTAGGTGGGGAGGAGGCCGAATTATTCAGCATTATCAATTGAGGTAAACTAATCAAAGAACCTACACACATTCCGGATCGTCCTAACCAATTCTTGAACACACTTGACCTATGTTTCACCACTAGTCCTTCTCTCTATAAATACACTACCTTCGCTCCTATTGGTAAATCTGACCACAACCTTTATATCTCCTAACTTTAATACTTTCTCTCCAACAGCTCCATCCTGCCCTATGTTTTTCTTGCACTTTGATCGGGGTATTGGGGGCCTTGCTTCGCTTCTACGCTAACTATAATTGGAATGACTGCTTTGACTCTGATGACGCTTCGGCTTCTGCCATAAGGTGGAGCTGTAATCGTTGACGGGATGAGCAGGTTCACTCCTTCTTCGACTAAATCTTTCTCCTCATAATCCATGGTTCGATCGTGCCTGTTCTCTGGCCATTCAGGTTAGAGACAGCGCTTATCGGGGGTGGAAAAATTCTCGTTCTCCTATCACTCTCGCTAATTTTCATTCAGCTAGAAATCGTTGCAGGGATACTCTTCGACGAGCAAAGCGGGCTTTCATCAAACGAAGGTGCGCTAACCTCCTTGGTTCTCCTACTGGCAAATCTTTTGGCCTCTTGCCAAAAACATCTCTAACAACTTTTGTAAATCTGCCTTTCCTCCTCTTATTCGATCTGATGGCTCTGTTGCTAACTCTCCAACTGAAAAGGCCAATCTCTTCGGCCTCCTATTTTCCTCTAACTCAACCCTGGACGATTCTGGCATTCTCCTCTTCCTCTCAGGTGTCCTATGTCTTTGCCTGTGATTACATTTGATCGGGGTGCATGGGCTCCTGAGACCTATGAACGTTAGGAGGTGGCCTGGATGGCATTCCTCCCTGAGTTTTGAGGGAGTGTGCTTCCTTGTTAACCCCGCCCCCCTCGTTCAACTATATTCTCTATGTCTCATTACTAACATCTTTCCCTCTGTGTTGGAAGCAACGCACATGTCCAGCCTATTCCGAAAAAGAAGCCGCTCTGATTCCTTAATTATCGCCCTATAGCTCTCACCTGGATTCTATCTAAGATCTTTTTGGAAACCCTTCTTAACTCTCACCTCTTAGACCATCTGGAATCTCATTCTCTTCTTTCCGATCGCCAGTACGGCTTTCGGCGTTCGAGGTCTGCTGGTGATATAATTTCCTTCCTATTTAACCGATTTATATGGTTTTCCGCCCTTAGAAACTATGGGGAGACTTTGCGTGGTGGCTCTTGACATATCCAAAGCATTTGACCGTGTATGGCAATGCGTCACTGCTCTCCAGGCTCCCCTCCCTTGGGTTTCCTCCTCTTTGCTTACTTATGTCTAGTTTTCTTCAAATCGCTCAATATCGGCTGTTGCTGATGGGGCGTGACTTCTTCTTCCTTTTCTGTCAATAGTGATGTTCCTCAGGGTTTCTGTCTTATCTCCTACTTTATTCCTACTTTTCATTAATGATCTTCTCACCTGCACATCTAACTCTATCCACTCGTATGTTGATGACTCGACCCCTTCATTCTTCAACCTTCAATTCTGCTCCCTCTTTTACTTCTAAACTCGCCTCTCGTCCTAATCTTCCGATTCTATTCTCGCTGATTTGGATAGAATTTTCTGGTATGGTCGTCTCAACCTTGTAAATTCAATTTTTAAAAACTCAACTTCTTCAAATCTCCCTCTCTAAGACACCTTATAACTTTCTATCTCTTTCGACTGTTCTCTCGTCTCTCCTGTGTCGACAATATAAACATCCTTGGCCTTAACATAAACAAAATGTCTTGGAAACCTCACATCACAACGATTGCTAAGGGCGGTCTCAAAGAAACTGGGAGTTATGTTTAGACTGGGAGACTTTTTTTTTTCCTCTTCTCAGTTATTTCAGTTATACATGTGCCTCATCCGCCCTTGTATGGAGTACTGCTCATATCTGGGGGGGCTCAGGTTTCACCCGGCTTTTGGATAGGGTCGAGTCAAAGGCAAAAAGACTTATAAACTGTCCTGTACTTTCTAGTTCACTTGACCCTCTATCTGTGCGGCGCGTTGGTGCTTTATCTCTTTCTATAGGTACCGTAGCGGCAAGTGCTCGAGGGAACTTTTCACTCGCGTGCCACCACCTTTAAGACGCCCTCGTAGCACAAGGGGTGCTGTGTCGGCACATGAGTATTGTGTTGATATTAGCAACTCCAGAATAGTTCGCTGCGGTGCCTCCTTCTTTCCTGCCACCTCTGTTCTGTGGAATTCTCTTCCATCTTCTGTGTTTCCTACTCAATTTAATCTCCCTCACTTTAAGGCCCGCGTCTGTGCTCATCTGCGTAATTTACGTTAGTTGTAGTTTTGTTTATTTTAACACCCCCTCCTCGAATAGGGCTTTGCCCGTGAGGGGTGGTAATAAAAAATAAAAAAAAAAAAAAAATATATATATATATATATATATATATATATATATATATATATATATATATATATATATATATATATATATATATATATATATATATATATATATATATACCGTATATATATATATATATATATATACATATATATATGTATATATATATATATATATATATATATATAGAAGTTATATATATATATATATATTTATATATATATATATATATATATATATATATATATATATACATATATATATATATATATATATATATATATATATATATATATATAAATGTATTTTGCTCTATCGATAAAATTATATATATATATATATATATATATATATATATATATATGTATGTAGCATATGTATGTATATATATATATATATATATATATATATATATATATATATATATATATATATATATATATAGCAAATATATACGCAGAGTATATATATATATATATATATATATATATATATATATATATATATAAATATATATATATATATATATATATATATATATAGTTATATATAAATATCCATACCTACCCCTCTACGTATATTTTTTATTTATATTTAAATATATATATATATATATATATATATATATTATATATATATACATATATATATATATATATATATATATATATATATATATATATATATTATAAAGAGCAGTATATATATATATATATATATATATATATATATATATATATATATATATAGCAGTTATATAATATATGTATATATATATACATATGTATATATATATATATATATATATATATATATATATATATATATATATATATATATATATATATATACATATATTTATATAAGTATACTTAGGTTAAGGGGTTTGAGGGTCAGAAATTTTCAAGATCTTTATATATTATTTAAAGAATATAATAAAGGGAATTAACATCAGCTTAATTTTTTAAAAATTTATACCTTTTCCTTCTAAGCTTTTAAATATATCTTTTTTTCCTTTGCAAATACTTATTTAAAGTATTATTCTTGGTAGTAATTTTCGGAGATTAAATAAAAAGTATATTTATATTTTTCTCTTGACAAGTCACGACCTCTCACTTGGGACATCTTCATGGTCCAAATTTTGAAAAAAGAATATTTTTGCGTTAAATGTAATAAAATAAGGAGTTGTAACTTCAGCTGAAATAAGGACTTATAACTTCAATTATTTTAAATTATGTTGGTTGGTGTAAGTGGTATGGCAGTAAATTTTATGTTAAGAACAAGAAATGAGGTTTAGACTAGGAGAGGTGATTTTGACCAAATTGGAAATTGGAATGAGGCCAGCGCTCTTACAGACGCTTATTCAAGAATTAGCTTTTTCGCTTCGCTTATTCGCCGTATCAAAACAAATCAGTAATTCATCGGCGACTCCAACCCTCTACCGGATGCCGCCAATTCTCAGGTAATGATGATGATATAGATGGTTGATCGGCTATTCTGGCAGCCTCCTCTCTTGGTTTTTCCGAGTCTTAAGTTTGATTGTCCCATTGTTTTTAAAAATTGTGATTGTTTTATACTCCGTGCTGTGTGTAATAGGAGTGTCTATTGGCAAAACTATGGATTCACATAAGTAATAAGACGGGCAAAAGATAACCCATTGGGCACTAGAAAGCATTGGAATGTTCTAGCCCCTGCCGGTGTCCTTAACAACGAAAATGCCCATTTGGGGATAATATAAACAGGGTGTTTAGTAAACATACGGCAAGAATTCAAGAGGTTATTCCCTGGTGTATTCTAAGGATATTTTGTCCTTTGATGATTTTTGAAAACACTCTTTGTTTCGGAAATACAGGGGGAACAAAAGTTATG
>JABUQX010145411.1:0-5000 GCA_015478945.1 Trachelipus rathkii
CCAGATATTGAGCTTTATAAACAATAAAGTACGTCAACAACATAAGGGAAAGTTATTTCAATTTAAAATTGAAATTTTAGAAACTTATTTTCCAAAAAAAAATAAAAATATAGCCAAATTTTGTAGCCAATATGGCGAAAATCTTTGTCATTGTCAGATCCTATAAGGGCCTTTGACATTTTTCAATATTCTAAAAAATAGAATTCATTCAGTGATACGGGATAATGGACCAAACATGGTAGCTGGTATAAGGGAGAGTGGCTTGCTATCAATTTCATGTTTATTCACATGTTGCAACTATGCATTCACGATTCAATATTATGTCAGAAGTCTGTTAAAGATATTTTATTTACTTGCAGAAGCATATCCTCTCATTTTCGCCATTCAGCAACTGCAGCTGCAACGCTTAAAACTTTGCAGATGCAGCTGAATGTCAAACAACATAAATTAATTCAAGACGTTTCTACACGCTGGAACAGAACTTATGATATGCTTAAAAGATTGTTTGAACAAAAAGTTCCCCTATCCATATACGCTGCTGAATGCAATCAGAAAATGTTGACTGATTTTCAGTGGCAAAAGTATTCCATTTACTTGAGCCATTTGACAACATCACTAAAACAAACAACAAACATTAAACGTGAAGTAACAGTCGCCCAAGTGATCCCTTCCATTTAGCAATAAATCATTTTTAAATAAGGCAATTAAGAGCAAAAGCTTCAGTGGAATAATTACCTCGTTGAAGAGCGCTTAAAATCAGTAGAAAAAAGACTTTCTAAGTTTCTATGTGATAAATCTTGTGTGTAGCTACTTTCTTAGATCTGGATTCAAGCTAATTTTTCAGCATGAATCAGATGAATCAGTAAATAATATGGTCGTTGAGGCATGGTAAGAAATGCATGAAAATTTAGCTCCTGTCTCTTCTGCTGACGATGATTCACGTAGTGGGGAAAGTGAAGCTGAAGGTTCCATTTTCACTTCTTTAATGGATTGTTTTAAAGAAATTGTGGCATCAAAATCGTCATACAGAAAAGAAAGTGAGAGTGAAAAAGAAGAGTCCCATTCTTGGCCAAATTAATGAGTGTGTACACTAAAAAGTAAAGGCTATGGAATTACATCAAAAATAAACAAATATATCAGTTTGCCTACTTTGACCAGGTAGAGACAATGATATTCCCTTCAATTGGTAGAAAAACACTGGTAATAGTTTTATGAATTTGAAAAAACTAGCAATAAAATACCTTTCAGCTCCACCGTCATCAGTCGAAAGTGAAAGAATATTTAGAACAGGAGGAAATATTTATGAAAGCCACAAGAAATAGGTTATCCCTGAAAATGGAGAACTGTTAATGTTCTGTCATTTTAACCTTAGAACTATTTAAATGAAGTTTAGTTTAATATCTTTAACTACAAACTTTTAATTTTCATTAATTATTTTTAATATGTGAATGGTTTGCTACAAGGTAAGAAATAGTTATTACTTTTTGTTTTATTACTTGTATATAACACTTATGGCATGAAAATTTCTTGGACGAGGGTTTCCTGGTGATGATTATTGTGTGCTGATTTAAAAAATGTAATCGGTTTTGCATATCACATCGCATTTGTGAGATATTGTGTGTGTAACACAGATTTGTAAATTTTATGATTTTACCTTTTTCAAGGGTCTATCACAATTATATATATATATATATATATATATATATATATATATATATATATATATATATATATATATATATATATATATATATATATATATATATACTACTACATTACTCTTTCCTTAACTTATATATATATATATATATATATATATATATATATATATATATATATATATATATATATATAAGGTATACATATAAACATAATAACTTATATATCTATATATATTTTTATATATATATATATATATATATATATATATATATATATATATATATATATATATATATATATATATATATATATATATATATATATATATTGGATATATGAAGGAAGAGAAACAAATCGCAATGATACCATGTCTTTGATAGTCACTATCATTAAACATATAATACAACTATGAATAAGGAGTAATATGGGACAACAATGAATGTCAAAGAGAATGGGGTTTTGGTGTATATCGCACCTACGATGGTAGTAACTCTCTCTTCGTAGACGATCTACTACAGTACGCAGCGTCTGGAATATCCCTCATCAGGCTCCAACAATAGTCGGCCATCGTATTGATATCCCACTTGCCCTGGTAACGTCCTTACATGAACTTTAGATCTTGATGGAAGCGTTCACCCTGCTCATCCCTAACATCGCCTAGGTTATTCGGAAATTTTCTTAGGTGAGAATATAAGTAAGTAGTGCAACTTTTATACTCATTCTACAGAGAATTAAAACTGTCTAGCAGTTCCTGTACAAATATTAGTGGTTCTCGGCTTTCCTGCCCAGAAAATTCTGTGCTACATCTGAAGCATTCCACGCTCTTGCCTCTAACACATTCATTGTTGTAGCAAAGGCAGTATCACGGAGGAGTGTCCGTATTTGTGGGCCATAAATATCCCAGCTTTTTTCTTCTCGTCACTCAGACCAGGAAACGTCGAGCATATATAGCGGAAGCATTCACCATCATGGTCCAGGGCCTTCACAAATTGTTTCATCAAACCAAGTTTTTATGTGTAGTGGAGGTAAGATGATGTTTTCCCTCTGTACAAGTGGTTCACGTACGATGTTCCTGTCACCTGGCGTCAAGGTTCCCTCGGTGGCCATTCTCTTTGGTCCAGTGATCCTTTGCCGCCCGGCTGTCCACAATAGCACAGGAGTAAGGTATGTTGATTTGAAACTGCACTGAGCCAGAGCAGAAATCATTTACCATTTGGGGATGCGACATATATTACCATCCCGCATGTACCCTGATATTGTAGCCTCTCCAAACTCTCTTGATTTTTGCATGCTCCTCTCTCATAAATCGTACCCAGTACCATGCTGGAACTGCGACTTATACTGTATTTTACCGTTGTGTAATAACCTGACTGTCTTGGAAGTGTCAATAAACAGTCGCCCACTCTTGCCTGCATGGTATGTGGGGGTCCCATATAAACACAGTAGTAGGCCTGCAGCTTCGCTGCAATACACAAGGGTTACCATCTGACCGGAAGAGCCTCCGCAGCTCTGCTACTTCTCTGTTACGATAAAAATGTTACTCTTGTGCCGCTGGATTACGTAGTCATTTTCAAATGCAACCTCAAACCAGCAACTCAGGGACGCTTCGGCTTAAATACAACTATAATAAGATGGTTTCAAGTTTCACCCCTAGGTGAACAATGACGAACCATCGACTGTATTTCAGATGGATGATAGCGCGTCAATCAGTCATTAAAATCTATGCAGCCAGCAGACGTACTGAGATTTTTACATGCTTCTGAATAATAGACCGCAGTGGCTTGCTGCTGCCTGCAGATATATGCGGAAGGTAACGTCTATACAGCCAACGTAGTGCGCACATGAATTTTGTCATTCCTAGGGGATATGCAAAAATAGGGATCCATGACACGAAAACGGGATGTGATACAGCAAATCCGGGAATATATATGGAATCAGCACCTCCGAATTACTATATATCTGCTACAAAAGTCCATCCAAGGAAAATTTCACCTTTTTTTGTTGGTCAGTGTAAGTTTTCTTTATTTTTCCCGAAATGGATGACCGAACTTTGAAATAACTATTCGGCCGAATAGCGAAGTGATTATTCAGCCGAATATTCGGTATTCGGCCAAATACTTTTAGCCGAATATTCGGTATTCGGCTTTTTCACTATTCGACACATCATCCTAATATATATATATATATATATATATATATATATATATATATATATAGGTATATATATATATATATATATCTTTCTTTCTTTCTATATATATATATATATATATATATATATACATGCATATCTATATATATATATATATATATATATATATATATATACTCTATATATATATATATATTACTCTCCCACCCTGAAAAAAGCCTGAATATAAATATCTGCTTGTAAACGAGCAGATTTTTGTTTCTATAGTCCTGTGATCTATTTATATGTATATATACATATATATATATATATATATACATATATATATAACATATATATATATATATATGAAAATAAATATTTAAATTCATATACTTGTTCAAAATTGCTCACTACCATCACCTTTTTTATCTACTACATTTACTTTCAAGCCCTTCACTTTACACACCCTGCCAAACCGTCACCCAATCCTCGCTAAACTCTCTTCCAGATTCGCCACACATAAAAAAATCCTCAGCATACAATAAACCAGGGCACCCCTCCATACTTTTTCCATTCTCCATTAGTCTAATATCACCTTCCACTACCACCTCTACCTCTTTCATCTTACCCCATCCATATACAGATTAAATAACCAAGGAGACATAACACATCCTGCCTCACTTCCTATTAATATTAAACAATTAACTTTCAACTCATTAATTCGCACACATGCTTTACTATCGTCCTTTGCACATTTGATTCCATTCAAGAAGACACCACTACAACTTCGCATATATGACCCAGCAGCATGTGTTTATTGCATGCCATAGTAACCTATGGAAGGTAGTTCCAACATCCTAGACCCACACCCAATCATAGTAGATTGTTTTAAGAGACCCCTTCCTGCGTGATGGGAAACTTACTGCGTCTCTTACCAGTGCCTTTGGGTGGTCAATAATAATAAACTAGAGGGTTAAGGGTGAAAGAACATTGAGGCCATGTAACAAACATCCCAGCCCAATGCCGATTTGTGTAGATCTCGTTGAGAACCGGCGAACGGAGCAACGCAAAGTGGGCAGGGACTCCATCATGTATAAATCACACAAAATACCAAATATCCAGAGGAACTTCCTCGAGGAGGTTCGGCAATATTTCCCGATCGAAAGGCAGATATGTCTGAGCGTTCAGATGTTCTGCTAGGAAA
>JABUQX010145411.1:7500-19421 GCA_015478945.1 Trachelipus rathkii
TCTAAAGTTCTTGAAAGATTATTTCCTGAATCAAAAAAGTAAAGATAATGGGGAGGGCGGGTAAAGCTATTATAAGAGGTGGAATAATTGTTGGAATGTAGGACACTTACAAACAACTGAAAAAGACTTGTGTTAGATTTTAAAGAATGGAAGAATATTCAAATAATACCGTACTAGATGAAGAAGAAGTTTTTTTGAGAAACTTTTGGAGAAAAACCGGTATTGGATGTTATAATTGATGAATTAGAAAGATGGAAATAAAATAATGTGTATGAAGAAGAGAAAAAAAAAGGGATCAGAAAGTATTAACTAAAAAAATGAACAGTAACAGAAAAAATAAAAAAAGGGAAAAAGGGAGAAATAATTGTAAGGCAAAGTTTGTTTAAGAGGTTTTGAGGAGTAGGATGGAGATATTTTAACAGATGCATCCACATGTTCTACAGAAACAATAAAATTGTTTACAGACAATGTGCAGATATGGGTGGAGATGCAAACCTATGAACATAAAAACCATTTATTTACTAGATAAAACTGGAGAAAACGGTATACATTAAACCACCAAAAGAATCCAGAACAAATAAGATATAAAAAATAAAAAAGGCTGTACATGGTTTAAAATATGTCGCTAGGGTATGATGCAATAAAGATATTAAGATAATGAATGAAGCTGAAGGAGAGAAATGTTCATTAGATCCAACATTAGTTAGTTGGAAGAAAGAAGTGATGCGTACTCATGTGGATGACTTGTTTTATGGTGGAAATAAGTTTTTTTTTGAGAAAGTGATAGGTAAACTGAAGGAAAAATTGAGAGTAGAGACTAAAGAACAGGAATCATTTAAATATGTGTGAGTGGAAATAAGACAAGAGAGAGGTAAAGTATCTGGATAAACCAAAAAAATATTAGTTAGTGAGGATTTGCAGGGTTAGAGAGAATTCAACAGGAAGAAATGACGAATTTAAATCCCTAATAGGGCAATTAAATTGAACAAGCCAGCATACAAGAACTGGCAATGTAAGCAATTTAAGAAGAAAGAATAAAAACAGCTTATGGAATAAATTTGAAAGAACTAGGAAAAGTTACAAGAAAAGTGAAAAGAAAAGAATTAAAGATCAAAATGAAGGAAAAGAAGGGCTAGAAGTGTGTATTGATCCTTCATTAGAAAATATGGATAAAGAAAAATACACAAATTGGTTATATAATGAATAGCTAATGAAGCTAATAACAGCTGTCCTATTTTATGGAAGTTGGGTATAGCAAAGAAAGTAACAAAATCTACAATAGAGGAAGAAATGTTAGCTTTAGGTGGTGCAGAGACTGCTATTTTCTTAAAGAAAATATGGGAGGAAATAATTGGTGAGCAAGTCCCTATAGAGATCAAAAAGGTTAGTAAAACCCTGAGTAAAACAATGTTCTCAACCTCTAGAGTAACTATTAGTTACTCTAGAGGTTAAGAAAAAGGTTGAAAATAGATATTGTGGCAATTTAAAAAAAAAATTATTGAGAAAGATAATGTTAGCTTAAAACAATGGCTAAAAGCCAAAGAACAAATAGCAGATGTGTTAACTAAAGAAGGAGTAAGAGGAGATAATAGATCAAATGAAGAAGAAAAAGAGAGAGGTGAGAGACGTGATTTAGTGTTAATAATGGAGTTAATAGAAGCTGAATGATGATGAAAAAAGAATTTAATAATTCCTTGGAGAATGAATGAAGAGTCAAAGTGTTTTTATTTATTTACTATTATATAATATATGATTTATTATATGATAATTCACCAACAGTGAATAGTGGAATGAAGAGGTGATGCAAGCGGTTAAAAGTAAAAAAGAGGAGTGGTTGAGTGTTTTAAAAGCAAATGATGAGGTCTCAAAAGAAAGGTGTTTTGAATTATATAAGGAGGAAAAAAGGAAGACTAAAAGATGCATATGTAGGAGGAAAAATGAGGTAAATGAACAGTTTGGAAGAAGGATGAATGGGGACTTACAAGGGAATAGGAAGCTTTTCTGGAAGGAATTGCGAAATGTTAAGAATGAGAATAAGGGGAATCTGCTTAGAATAATGAATAGGGATGGTGCTTTTGTAACTGATGAAATGGATGTGAGAATAGTGTGGAGGGAACACTTCGAAAATCTGCATAACATTGGGAGTAATAAAGAGGTGAGGTGATAGTGAATGTGTGTGGGTTTGATGGTGCAAAAGAAATAGGTATTTTGGGAATGAGGTAATTAGTAGGGAGGAGGTAATGGATAGGGTGAGAAAGTTGAAGAATGGTAAATCTGCAGGCATAGATGGAATTACTGGTGAAATGATCAAGAATGGAGGCGAGATGGTGAGTGAATAGATTTGGAAGTTGTGTAATAAAGCGTTTATCAAGGGTATAGTTCCGAGAGATTGGAGGAGGGCAGTAATAGTACCCTTATATAAGAGTAAGGGGGATAAGGGGAACTAATTTATTGAGTGTTGTAGGAAGATATATGCTGGCATTTTGATTGAAAGAGTATATATGTCGAGTGATTGAAAAACTGATTAGTGAAGAACAAGGTGCATTAAGAAGTGGTAGAGGATGTGTGGATCATATTTTTACACAAACAAATGATTGAGAAAATGAGAAGAATAAATTGTATTTAGGTTTTATGGATTTACAAAAGTCATATGACAGGATTAATATGTAAGCTCTGTGGCAAGTGTTAAATGATAGCTTGTAGCTTCCAAATGGACAAAAGTGAAGCGTGTCTAAGAATGAATGGAGTCGAAAGTGATTGGTTTAATATTAATAGCAGAGTGAGGCAGGGATGTGTTATGTCTCACTGGTTATTTAATTTGTATATGAATGGGGTTATGAAAGAACTAGAGGTGGGGGGCGGCAGTCGGCAGGGGAAGGTGTTAGAATGATGTAGAATGGAAGAGCGGAGAGTGCCCTGCTTATTATATGCGGATGATTTGGTTTTGTGAGGTGAATCTGAAGAGTTTGAGAGGATTGGTCGACGGTTTGGAAGGGTATGTAAAAAAAAAAGGGTTTGAAAGTAAATGGAGATAAGAGTAAGGTTATGGTAGTGAGTGAGGAAAGTTTGGGGTGTGAAATCATGTTAAATGGTGAGGAACTGGAACAGTATCAGAGTTTAAATATTTAGGATATATGTTGGATGAAAAGGGAAAGGATGATGCAAAATGTGGTAGGAAAGTTGTGAATGGTAGGAAGATGGCTAGTGCAATTAAATCCTTGGTGGTTGTGAAGGGAATAAGTCTTGAGTGTGCTACGGTTTTGCATGAGGGCATGTTGTTACCTGTGTTAATGTATAGTAGTGAAACTATGGCCTGGAATAAGAGGTATAGATCTAAGGTGCAAAGTGTTCAGATGAACAATCTTAGGGTCGTGTTAGGTATGAGAAGAATTGATAAAATGAGGAATGAACGCATATGTGAGTTGAATATGTGAAGAAAGGTGTAAATGAGAATAAACGAGAGTACATTGAGATGGTTTGGTCATATGAAAAGGATGGATGATAGTTGGTTTGTTAAGCAGATGTATAGTGGTAAGTGTGCTGGGAATTGACAGGCTGGGGGAACGAAAGAAAAAGTATATTGGGTCAGTAAAGAAATGCCTGAAGGAGAGCAATGAGTTTGACAGAGGCGAGAAGAAAGGTGCAAAACTGGAGTGAATGGCGGGGTTTAGTAGGGGGGTATGGTTGTGGGCTTTGCCCAGGAGATGAACCCCACATCATTGACAATACCACAATGAGGGTCCGTCGCAGTCTCATGAAACCTCAGTGTTTGGATTTTTCTGACTGCAACAAGTTCTCACTTGGGGGTATAAAGGGGATGGTAAGGGGGGGGTCTTTTCGATTTGCATCATGTTCTTCTACTTTTCTGTTCCGGTGTATGCTATGCACCTCACCCCTAATCTGGGAATAGGAGAAAGATCATGATGATGATAAAAATAATAATAATAATAATAATAATAATAATAATAATAATAATAATAATAATAATAATAATAATAATAATAATAATAATAATAATAATAATAATAATAATAATAATAATAATAATAATAATAATGAAATTTTTTGCTTTTCAGATAGTAACTATGAACTATCTGTTGTTTTAAAATGCAATAAAAATTAATTTTTGCTTATAATATTTAAAAGTGGATTTATGTGATCCACACTGATGGTGGGTTAAAATTTGTGTGTGTGGAGGGGAATCTAATAGAAAGTTTAAAAATAAGATTGATATTTATGAGATTTATGCAAGTTAAATGATAAACCATAAAAGAATGAGGAGAATAATCATCACTAAGAAAAAGGAAAAAGCCTTGTAATTAGAAGAAAGTAGAAGCAATTTTAAATATTGTTAAGTCAAATTATTCACACAAAAAAAGAATTTACATAAATAATGTAAAACTTTTGATCAATAAAAGATCCTAGAGTGAAATTAGTTTAAATTATAATGTCTCTGGTTTAAAAAAAAGATAATGAAGAAATAAACGTAATTTATATTTAATTAAATACCTTTGTAATTAATTTTTTCCTGTCTTCTTCTTTAGAAACATGGCAAGTTAATCCTAAAACAGGGTATCCATATTCTTTTAAAGATGTGACAGCACTAGAAACGTTTTTTTCTCTTCTACTACTGACCACAATGTTGGCTCCCTCTTCACCTAAACGTTTGGCAATTGCAAATCCTATTCTGATATATATATATATATATATATATATATATATATATATATATATATATATATATATATATATATATATATATATATATATATATATATATATATATATATATATATACTATATACCGTATATATAACAAAGAAATATATATATATATATATATATATATATATATATATATATATATATATATATATATATATATATATATATCTATATAATAACATATAATACTATATATATATTAACTATATATATATATATATATATATATATATATATATATATTATTAACTACCTCCTTTCCTCACATTGGAAGTGAGATGTGCATCATACACCAGAAAAAAAAGAAAAGTCCCCTCCATATCCTTATGTGAGAACTCATAGCAGTCACAAAAGTCCACCCTAGGCTTTCATGAGACTGTGATGTACCCTCACTGTGACTTCTCATCAATGTAGGGTTCACCCCAGGGCAAGGCCCACAACCATACCCTCCTCACAAAACCTTGCCATTCACTCCTATTATGCACCTTTTCCTTTGCGGTCTCCCTGCACACTCACCACTATACATCAGATTAACTAACAACCTATCATACATCCTTTCCATATGATTAAACAAATCTCAATGTACTCTCATTTATTCTCTCATTTACCCCTTTATTTACACCACACAACTCTCTAATGTGTTCACTACATTCCTCATTTTATCAATTCTTTTTACAACTAACATGCCTCTAAGATTGTCCATCAGAACTAGGGTTGGGAAAAACAACGTTTTTTTAAAATCGTGTTTTTTTCATTTTTTTCATTTTTTTCATTAAATGTATTTTTAAAAATATAAAGAGGCTAATATGATATTTCACTTGAATATTTTCATTTTTCAAATATAAGGATACTTGAAATTAAGCAAATATTCCATTATTATTTTAAAAATAGCAGAACTACCTTTCTCTTATATTTTATCAATTGTTTTTGTTACAATTTACAGTAGGTTGTAGCCTGCAAACTGCTGTTTGTAGGCTTCTACTTTCTAATTTAACTATGTATTTTACATTTGTATCATATAATCATATTTGTAATTTACTTTTTAAATATTAATGTATATTATATTTATATAGAATGAGTCTGAATGACAAAACTCAAAAGTGACTTGCAAATGAAATAATAAAAATATTGAAATTAAAATTATACCAAGATTGTAAATGAAGGAGGATGAGTGAATGACTAAATTAAATATTTGGCTTTGGAATATCAACTTTTGATTCACTAATCACTAGTCCCCAGACCCAAGTCACTACTGAGTACTGACTACTGTGCTGTGACTACTGTCAAACTCATTATCACTGGGCTCATCAGCGTGATCAGCCACATTTAATTTTGATATGACTGATAAGTCTGATATCTCAGTCTTATGAAGTATCGTGTGAGAATGACAGTGGTGAAGGAGCAGGGGCAGTAACAGAACTCTTAAGCTTAGCTGCCTTAGCATAATCATCTCTCTCAGTTGGCAAATTTTCAGAATTTCCTAGTTCAAGATTATGAGCAATAAATACTAGTTTTGCAACATCTACACAACAAAAGTTATATTTCATGCGAGGGCCTTTGCTACCTTTTATTTCCTTAAAAAGTACAGTCACACGACTCTTTGCATGTGGCATTTCTAAATCCTGATTAAACAATTATGATAAAAATGTTACTGAAAGCTGAAACAGAGTAAGAAAACATTAATGAAGCCATAAACAAAATATTATGAATATCAAAATTCAGAATATAAAATAAAAATATGGAAAACCCATAAAAATTTTGAACACAAACTCAAGGGCTTTCATTGGAAATTGGAACCAAAAAATGTCCAAATTAGAGCATATTTGCTAAAATTTATAATATAATTGTTCAAACATGTAAATTCCACAACTTATTGAAAAAAACAAAAAAAACAAATTTTTACTTGTTTTTGTCAGGCTGTGTTTTTTTCATAAAAAAACCGTTTTTTTCGGAAAAAAACGAGCTTGTTTTTTTATCTCTTATTCCAAACCATAGTTTCACTACTATACATTAACACAGGTAACAACATACCCTCATGCAAAACCCTAACGCACTCAAGACTTAGTCCCTTTACATCCACCAAGGATTTAATTGCACCAGCTACCTTCCTACCATTCACAACATTCCTCTAGTACTACAGTCTGCATCATTGGTTCCCTTTTCATTCAACATATATCCAGAATATTTAAACTCAGAAACTTGTTCCAATTGTTCACCATCTAACATAACTTCACACTGCAGACTCTCCTCACTCACTAACATAACCTTACTCTAATATTTACTTTCAAACCCCTCCTTTTACACATCCTACCAAACCCCTCTACCAATCCTCTCAAACTCTCTCTTCAGATTCATCACACAAAACTAAATCATCTGTGTACAATATGCTGGGTATCTTCCATCCACTCTCTGAAATTCTCCATCATCCTAACACCTTCCCCTGCCACCCCTTCCTCTTATTATTTAAACAACTCCATCCACATACAAATTGAATACCAAGGAAACATAACACATCCCTGCCTCACGCTGCTATTAATATTAAATCACTTTCAATTCCATTTATTCTTACACATGCTTCACTATCATCATACATACTTTTGATTTCATTCAAAAGACTAAAACCAACACCATATATCAATAACACTTGCCACAGAGCTTCCCTATTAATCCTGTTATACGCCTGTTGCAGGTCAAAAACCTAAATACAATTTATTCTTCTTCTCTCATTTGATTCAATGTAAAAAAATTTATCTACACATCCTCTACCACTTCTAAATGCACTTTATTCTTCAATAATCAGCAAATCAGTCACTCGATGCACACTTTCAACCAAAATACCAGCATATATCTTCCCTACAACTCTCAATAAACTATTTTCCCTATAGTTCCTACAGTTCTCCTTATTTCCCCCCCCCCTTAACCTTATATAAGGGTACTATTACTACTCTCCTCCAATCCCTTGCAACTAAGCCCTCCACAAACACTTTGCTATATAACTTCCAAACCCATTTAATCACTATCACGCCTCCATTCTTGATCATTTCACCAGTAATTCGCCTATACCTGCATTTTTACCATTCTTCAACTTTCTCACTCTACCCATTACCTCTTCCTTACTAATTACCTCATCACCAAAACACCTGCCGTATTTCTTCTTGCATCACCAAACCAACACACATTCACTATCACCTCTTCATTACTGCAAATGTTAAGCAGATTTTCAAAGTGTTCCCTCCAAAAACTCCTCACATCCATTTCTTCAGTTACAAAAGCTACATTCCTGTTCATTATTCCCTTGTAAGTCCCCATTCATCCTCCTTCCAAACTTTCCATTTACCTTATTGTACCTGTGTATGCAACTTTTAGTGTTACTTTTTATCCTCCTTATACAGTTCAAAACCCCTTCTTTTGAGACCTCATCATTTGGTTTTAGCACATTCAACCCTGCCTCTTTTTTACTTTTAACCACTTGCATCACCTCTTCATTCCATCACTCACTGTTGACATTCTTACTTCCTACTTTAGCACAACCGCATACTTCTCTTGCACTGCGTTACTAGCAAAAGCTTCCTTCATTTGCGTCCAAATTTGTTCAGCTTCTTGTTCACATTCAACTGATTTATTTGCAAGAGCTGTTAGCTACATACTTTTCCTTATTACCTTGTTCACTTAACTTCTCACTCTTAATTCTTCCCACTTCTTTCCTTACTTCCTTCCTCTCCATCCAAGCTTCCACTAACTTAATTTTGCAAAAAACAACAATGATCTGATAATCCTTTTCCCAACCCCTCACTGATTTAACATCCAACACATACTCAAAATATGTATATATTTATATCAAAATATGTATTTATATTAAAACAAAGTGAAAATTGATCCTTTGAAAAATCCCATCTTACAATGAAAAATATTTATTGATATTAATTTGTACTTTTTAAAATATTTAAAACTTTGTTTTACTACTTGCCTTTTTAATTCCTGTTTTCATTGGTGGTAGTTTGAAAAAGCATTATCCATTTTAGAAAGGTCATCTTTTGAAAGCACATAAAACCTTCCAGTTGGGGTTGTAGGATTCACTTTACACAGAACATCTATGATAGGTACCCATAATACATCAGGCTTTCGTGAATAAGCAAATGAAAGAAGGACCAGATGGTTCAAGAAATGTTACATAAATTTCATCAAGTTCTTGATTTTCTCCAGAACATAAGCTAACCACCACTTGTTATTGTACACTACAGTAATGTATCCAAATATATCATCTATGTGGAATTTTTGCAGTGATAGTGTCACAATTTTGGTGTAGTATTCGGTAGCCTCTGAAAACAATTTGACATGTATCTTTGATGTACTTAAATTCACTGGTAGGAAAGCACGAAATTGCTGTGTATCATGAATAGTTAATGCTTGCCTAAAACAATCACACAAGAAGGATTCTGATTGCACATACTCTTCTTGAGTTGAATATGCAAAGTTTACTGATGGGATATATTCAACTACCCACTGAAAGAGTTGAGTAGGTGTCAGTATTTGATGCTCATAAGGCCGTTGTAGACTAGCTCGTGCTGCGAGTCTTTTCACTGCACCACCAAGTCCATCACAAGGTCCTTTACCATGTGCTGTGGCTGAAAAATGCCATTCAGCTTCAACATTGAAATCCTCTTTATGAAAACACAAGTTGGAGAAATTCTTTTTGTTTTTATATTGTGCAGCAGATCCATCAGAATAATAAAAAATCTTTTTGGGTACCTTTTGGAATTTTGTTGTCAGAAAGTTGATAAGCTTTTTTTTGAAAGGTGTACACAGCTACAGTGTTATGTTGTAAACAATCGGAAATTATGACATAATTTAGGTGTTCGGTTTTTTCTTCTTTAAAGAATATTACAAAAGGATTTATAGTGACTTGATCGTTAGACCAGTAGAAACTCTGGGCTTCATCTTGCACAACTATGGAATAGTTCTCTGAAAAATCTAAGTTAACTGCAAATTCAGATTCTTGAAGGTTTTCCTTTATGCTGTTCATGAATGATGATTGTTGTTTTGCAATGAAATCATGCAGCACTAAACGTGACAACTTATTACACAATAAGTCTATAAATTCTGGTGATGATTTTTCAATGGTCTCTAAGTTGCAGCGATCAACAGAAATCCATTGGTGGAACATTACCTTTTCAATAGCATTGTTTTCAAGCGTCTTTTCTAGAAGTTGTCTTATTGCACCTTCACCAGGACAAATCATACAGTTACCAAGATTGCAAGCTATTGAAGGTGGATTGCACAACATTTTTGCAAGACAATGTTTATAGGTTTTTAATTCGCCATTTGTAAGTACTCCTAGCTTGCTATTTTCTAACATCAACTTGACATTTTGGTGAATTGTACACACACATACAGCATGAGTGCTGCTTTGACCAGCTAGTACACATTGTTTTGGCCTCAACTCTGCAAATTTAGAGAAACCAATTTTCATGAATAATCTGTGGGCCTCTTTTAAGTTGCATAGTATGAGCCTTTTTTGAATTTTCTTTTTATATCCATCTGATTCTACTACTGTTATGCAATCTTTTACACCTGGCATTACCCTGCTGATGTCATCATTTTTGTAAAATTAATGAACAGTTTGCGCTACATCCTCTGGTAGATGCTTCCCTGGTTTTGGGTTAGGACTTTCCAAAATGCCCTTTTCTTTTAGCAGTTTTTTGGACTGCCATACCATGAAATTTGGTGCATTGAATTCTCTCATGATTTTTCATATGGACCATGTGTCTGGTAGGCAAGTTAGTATCATTAACTTTTTTGTCCTATTTGTATGATTTGAATATTGAACTTTCAGATTTTGCAGAACTGACTGTTCTAGATCCTCAGCATTATTGTCTGAGTCTTCTGCTGCCCTAAAAATGTTATGCTTCAGAGCTGAGTCAATCTTTTTTACTTTAGACTTAGAATAATACTTTGACACAATTTTCTTTTTGCCAATTGGAGACTCCCCAAACTCTTGAAGAGAAATGTTGAGCCCCTCAACCCCTTCTGATTGCAATGTAAAGCTAGGGTCTTTGTCTGAGGAATCTGAACTATTGGCATGATCAACTATCACAGATTGAAGCTCCATGAGGCATTTCAGGAATTATGTCACACATCCATTTTGTAACCTTTCTTAATTTCTTTCTGTCCCATACAAAGTGATTAGCCTTTTTTGTTGGGTTAAAACACTGCACCCTTACAAATGTTGTACCACTCTCCATGTTGAACCGTATTTATAATGTTATAAATTTATAAAATGCTTGAATTTCAATTAAGAAATATATTAATGTTTTAGAGAGAGAGAAGAGAGAGAGAGAGAGAGAGAGAGAGAGAGAGAGAGAGAGAGAGAGAGAGAGAGAGAGAGAGAGAGAGAGAGAGAGAGAGAGAGAGAGAGAGAGAGAGAGAGAGAGAGAGAGAGAGAGAGAGAGAGAGAGAGAGAGAGAGAGAGAGAGAGAGAGAGAGAGAGAGAGAGAGAGAGAGAGAGAGAGAGAGAGAGAGAGAGAGAGAGAGAGAGAGAGAGAGAGAGAGAGAGAGAGAGAGAGAGTTTTTTTTTTAAGAGAGAGAGAGAGAGAGAGAGAGAGAGAGAGAGAGAGAGAGAGAGAAAGAGAAAGATAGAGAGAGGAGAGAGAGAGAGAGAGAGAGAGAGAGAGAGAGAGAGAGAGAGAGAGAGAGAGAGAGAGAGAGAGAGAGAGAGAGAGAGAGAGAGAGAGAGAGAGAGAGAGAGAGAGAGAGAGAGAGAGAGAGAGAGAGAGAGAGAGAGAGAGAGAGAGAGAGAGAGAGAGAGAGAGAGAGAGAGAGAGAGAGAGAGAGAGAGAGAGAGAGAGAGAGAGAGAGAGAGAGAGAGAGTTTGAGAGAGAGAGAGAGAGAGAGAGAGAGAGAGAGAGAGAGAGAGAGAGAGAGAGAGAGAGAGAGAGAGAGAGAGAGAGAGAGAGAGAGAGAGAGAGAGAGAGAGAGAGAGAGAGAGAGAGAGAGAGAGAGAGAGAGAGAGAGAGAGAGAGAGAGAGAGAGAGAGAGAGAGAGAGAGAGAGAGAGAGAGAGAGAGAGAGAGAGAGAGAGAGAGAGAGAGAGAGAGAGAGAGAGAGAGAGAGAGAGAGAGAGAGAGAGAGAGAGAGAGAGAGAGAGAGAGAGAGAGAGAGAGAGAGAGAGAGAGAGAGAGAGAGAGAGAGAGAGAGAGA
>JABUQX010145412.1:0-2500 GCA_015478945.1 Trachelipus rathkii
TATATATATATATATATATATATATATATATATATATATATATATATATATTATATATATGTTAAAGTAATTTCTAAGGATGATATAGCACCTATGCTGAAGATAGATAATAGATTTCAAACCCTGCAAAACGATGACGCATGTACAATAGCAACTTTTCTAAATCTTAGATACAATACATAATTTCTTGAACCACGTCTTTACAGAAGGCGTTAAAATTAATATAGAATGCCTATATGATGAAATGTCAGCAGAAATATCACTCAGCCAATAAAAAGCAAAGATCACAGCAAACAGACACTCAATTACCATCTGTTAGCGATCATGCCGAATCCATGAACGTTCTTTGGCCTCTAGCAGCGATGAAGAGTCTCGTTCAGAGGTGTCAACATTCTATCATTGATCGAAGAATATCAAAGGAGAAAAAGTTGGAATCAGATAAAGATCCACTGGTCTTGTAGAATGATAATTGCAAAAGATTTCCACATCTTGCAGAAGTCATCAGGGAATTCTTAGCATGCCCTTCAATAAGTGTAGCTAGTGAGCGTCTTTCCGTGGTGCAGATCTCATTTACGACGAAAAGATAAGCAAATTCTCCCCTGAAAGGGCTCAGAAGTTTTTATTTTAAACCAATTTGAGAGAATTATTAATTTCAAGCATTAATATATAACCTTTTTCCAAACTAAGGGCGGAGGTTTGGGAAAGAGGTTAATGGGGTGAAAAAGAGTGGGTCCAAGCATCCTGCACTCTGGTAAAACGGGTATATATATATAATATATATATATGTAGTAGTATTATTATATATATATATATATATATATATATATATATATATTATTATTATTATATATATATATATATATATATATATTATATATATATATTATTATTATATACATATTAAATATATATATATATATATATATATATATATATATATATATATATATATATATATATATATATATATATATATATATATATATATAGACAAGAATAGTTATATATATATACATATATATATATATATATATATATATATATATATATAGCATATGAAGCTACTGTGGCTAAAAAACTTAACTTCATCCGCTATCCGCATCCGCAATCCACGGATAGTGATTTGATTTTTATTATCCGCATCCGCGGATAGTGAAAATCACTATCCGCTACACTTCAATATATATATATATATATTATATATATATATATATATATATATATATATATATATATATATATATATATATATATATATATATATATAGATTGGTATAAAGTTTGGTAAAAGGTATTACACGGCAATGTAGGGGGCTCGAGCCGACGGGGAACACAGGGGGGGACGTTTTCCATACCCCGTAGGGGAGGGGCGGAGGAACCCCCGCGACATCCAAAGACGTTGTCTTGGATGGTCGCAGAAAATTTAGAGGGATAGAGAAGAAAACAGAAGAGGAGCAACAAGGAATGAGGAGAAGCAGCGGAGGTCTGAAGAAATGATATTAACACCTGGTTGGAAGAAATGATTTTCTGGGAGAAGATATTGTAAAGAAAGAACTTGCAATTGGAATAAATACATTTGAAGGCAGTTGAAAATTTGAAAATTAATATTTTTGTATTTGGTATTTATTTTCGATGAAAAAAATACTTTTTTGCTTTTTTTATAATAATTAAGATCTGACAAAATTTTAAATCAACTGGTGTGAAGCAACAAAATGGCTCATAGTAATTCTTTTGGAAATGAAATTAATTTCAAATATTTTATACACTGCAAAAAGTAGTCTTTTACCTTGAAATGTATTTACAGAAGAACTGGAATTTGGATGACAATGTCTTTGCCATTACCCATTGAAGAGGGTCTCTTATTATCAGCTGACAGGGGCTGGGAATCCCCTCAACTGTTTCAATTTATCTTCCCATGAAGAACGTTATTATATGGTTCACATATAAAATACTGCATAATGATATTAATAATAGTGATAGTGATGATGATAACAATAATGATAATAATAATAATATAGTGACTGATGATATGTCAATGATAATATAGTAATAATGATGATAATGGTGTTAATGTTAATAATAGTACGATAATGATGGTGGCAGTGGAGAAAGAATGATAGCACGATGATGATATTAATGATAGTGATGATAAAGATAATGGCAATAATGATAATAATAAATGATATTGTGATAATAATAATAGTGATGGTAATAGTGGCAGTATTAATGTTAATGACAGTAATATTAATATATACTGTATATGTATGTATTTTTAAATTTTTTTTTATGTATTTCATATTTATTTATAAAAAAGGCTTAGCTAATGATAATGATGGTGGCAGTGATGGAAATGGTAGTGATGATGATGACGAAAACGATGCTGATTGTAATGATAATGTTAATAATGATAATAATAATGATAGTTGTGATAATAATAATAGTGATGGTAATAGTGGCAGTATTAATGTTAATGACAGTTACATCGATATCTATTCAAAAT
>JABUQX010145412.1:10000-12183 GCA_015478945.1 Trachelipus rathkii
TATATATATATATATATATATATATATATATATATATATATATATATATATATATATATATATATATATATATATATATATATATAATATATTTAAGTGATTTAACTTCAATAGAAATAAAAAATTAAAATAATAATATTATAGCAAGGCTACTCTGGTCCAAATTCCTACACTATTGTCAACAAAGGATCATGTTTCAAACAGGTTTCTTTTATTTCTGATGTAACATTTATCAATATTACAAATAATCCGTAACAAGTCCGTAACACTCTTTAGTGTTGCTGTTTCATTGTGTCATAGACTATATGCCCTATTTTAAGATTTTGATTTACATAGATTGAATAAATCACTTCAAAAATAATACTATATCGAACTTAAAAAAAGTTTGTTTACAATTTAATTTCGCGTGACGTCACGAATCTGAAAAAATCCTTCCTGATTTTCCATTTTGATTTATATAGAATGAATAAAATTCAATAAATCACTTAAAAAAATAATACTATATCGAACTTAAGAAAAGTTTGTTTACAAATTATATTTCGCGTGACGTCACGAATCTCAAAAAATCAAAAAATCAAAAATTATTTTTTTCTCAAATCAAAAAAATCACCAACCCTGCTTATAATGCTATTACAGACAAAATCTTTTCATATATCCCTGTTTGTGGGGGGAAAAAGAATTCCAACAGCGTTTGTTCTTCGTGTCGTAGAATTCTTATGCATGTCTCGGACATGGTATAAAATTTGATGAAGGAATAATCTCAATAAGCATGGAGATGAGACCTTTCCTCAATAGTTTTAGATTTATGTCATCGTCCCTAGCTAAACTGGCATCAAATATTGAAAACAAAAATTTAAGGCATTTACACAAATATTATCAAGATGAACAGTTTCAGCTACTAAATTGCGGGGTGAAATGTATGAGTGTTGGATTGGAGAGGAATAAGAGCGGGTGAGAAGGAGTTGCGATTCTGATGAGTGACCTGTGACAAAGTGCTATGGTGGATTTGTTTCTGTGAGTACTAGAATTTTAATGGTTTAATTTAAGTTTGAAAAGGTCAAGGTATGTGTAGTTGTAACATATGATCTATATAATGGTGATGTTGAAAAGAGTACGACTTCGTGGGATGCTCTGAATGATGTTTTGAATGGGGTGTGTAGGAGCTTCAGATTGATTGTGTTGGGGTGGCTTAAGTGGTTGGATAGGTGATCGAAACAGATATGGGATTACAGGTGATTATGGTATTTGCTATGGTGGGGTTTGTTTGCGTGAGTAGTAGAATTTTAATGGTTAAGTTTAAGTTTGCAAGGGTCAACGTATGTATGGTTGCAACATATTGGCTATCTGAGGGTGATGTTGAGGAAAGTGCGACTTTGTGGGATAATCTGAATGATGTTTTGAATGGGGTAAGTAGGAGCATCAGATTGATTGTGTTGGGAGACTTAAATGGTTGGATAGATGATCGAAAAAGAGATTACAGGTGACTGGGTTGGCGAATGAAAATGAGAATGGTAGGAATGGGACTGATTTCTGTGAGGAGAGAGGTATGTTTGTAAGTAATACTATTTTCGAACACAAAAGTATTCATAAGTATACTAGAGTTGGTGTAGGTAGAGATAGTATCGATGTGAAAAGCATGACTGATTTTGTGTTGGTGAAGATGTTGAAGCATGTGATGGATGTTAAATCAGTGAAGGGGTTGGGAATGGAATTATCGGATCATTATGTTGTTTTATGTAAGATTAAGTTAGTGGGGCTTGGATGGAAAGGAAAGAGATAAGGAAGGAAGTTGGAAGAATTAAGAGTGGAAGTTAAGTGAACATGGTAATAAGAAAAAGTATGTGAGAGCACTTGCAAATATATCAGTTGAATATGAACTAGATGAAACTTAACAAATCTGGACGCAAACGAAGAAAGCCTTAGTTAGTAATGAAAAAGAAGTATGTGAATATGCTAATGTAGGAAGCAAGAATGTTAATAGTGAGTGGTGGAAAGAAGAGGTGATGCAAGTGGTTATAAGCAAAAGAGAGGAGTGGTTGAATTTGTTAAAAGCCAGCGATGAGGTTTCAAAAGAAAGGTGTATGGAAATATATAATAGGAAAAAAGTAAGACTAAAAGTTGTATAAGTAGTAGGAAATATGAGGTAAATGAATAGTTTGGAAGGAGGATGAATGGAAGGAAAT
>JABUQX010145414.1:10000-15000 GCA_015478945.1 Trachelipus rathkii
ATTGTTAAATGAAATGATAATTTTAGAATGAGCTGATATGGAATATGGTTCATTGTTCATTAGTAACATGATACTCGTGATTACAATGTAAAGGAGTGTCTGATTTTAAGTCCATGAAAGTGTTATTTGTATACAGAAATAATTCAAATGAACATGAACTATGAACTAAGCGATTGAAACATTTTGCATGTAGAATTATTTAGAACATGCAAACATTGAGAAAATTGTACATTTGACATGAAGCTGTATTTCATAACTAGTTTATTTACAAAGAACATGGAATATTTTGGCTTGAATATTATTCGTGGGTGTCCGGCAGAAGTGGGAGTAGGAAATGGTATCATGCGAGAAGATTTATACTCATTGTGGTCGGAAAAAGGGATAATAGTGACAATACTATAATGAATAGTATCTATGATAGTCCAGGTAAGAGAAAGAAATTCATAAAAGTTCTCGGGAGAGAAAGAAGTGATAGTGTCTAAGTGTGTAGTGTGTAAACTTTCAAAAATAATAGGTTTTAGGTTTGAGAAAGAATATAAAGTAAAAGACGTAGTCTTTTGATTGGCTAAAAGATAGGCGTCTAGAACATTGTTACTAAGTTCCAGCAGATTTTGAATATAAATATTCAAGATAGAAAAATAAGAATCTAGAAGGTTAATAGCATTTAGGAAAGAAAAAGCTAGGTGTAAATTCTGGGTTTGGTTTCTCAGATCATCTACTGATTGAGTCAAGGAAGAGAGGGAATTAGTATTTGACTTCAGTTGATCTCTGAAACGTAGAAACAAGTTGATATTGTCAGATTGTTCCGACAGAACTGCTATTCGTTTTTGCATTGATTGAACATCTTCATCCATTGCGGTACCAAATAGAGAACGTAAGAACTTACCACCAATATCTAGTAAACCACGTCGTTCGCGGAAAGTAGAGGAATGTTTGGAAGAATATGAATTAATCCATGGGTCTTTTAAAAGGAATGTATAGTTGATGGATGGGAAGCATATCTATCTAATATATGTAAATAATATATATATATATATATATATATATATATATATATATATATATATATATATATATATATATATATATAATATATATATCTATCTATATATATCTAACTGATATATATATATATATATATATATATATATATGTGTGTGTGTGTGTGTGTGTGTGTGTGTGTGTGTGTGTGTGTGTGTGTGTGTGTGTGTGTGTGTGATTATTTTGATTCCATAAAGAACCATTAAAGGGTTTCGAAGAAAGATATGTTAAATTATGTCGTCCAAAAAAGTTCATGACTGTTATTTCTTCTTTTAGTAAATACTTCGGAAGATAAATGATCATGAGTGATGTAAGATTGCCATGTGCGTCCGTTGTTAAGTTTGCTTGATGATTCAATATTATATATTTTATTCCTAAAGAATGGTAAGAAGGATTCATATATATATATTCATTACATCAATTTTGGAATTTTGAAGTTAATTATAAATTTCCTCGGTGTTTCTGGGGTCAACGCGTAGATCCAAATATCCAGAAATAAATTTTACATTCCTATCAAAGTCCATTATGAGACCAGGGTTTATTAGTATAGCTTTATCTACATCAGGTTCACAATTTATATTATAGGATAAACATAAAAAGCACAAATAAAGCATGAATGAATGGAAGGGAAAGGAGATAGATAGCATCTGAAAAAGAATGAAGAAATTATTAAAATATAGGCGTAAACAGAATTAAAGCATTTATAACAATTAAGTATAAAATATATCTAAAGCAACATTTAATAACTTGTTTGATATATATACCTTATAATCTATAACCTTAATATCATATTTTTCGATTTTCAAAACTTTTTCTCTTCTATATACTTTTTCTTTTTGTTTTATATAAATGAAGATAACATAGAAGAAAAATACATAGAAGTATTGCACATAAAATTATCACGTATAAAAGTTTCACTATTTACAACATATAAGGAAAGGGGAATGGTTAAGAACACAAAAATCATTAATTATAAAAGCTCTATTTACAAAAATCTATATACACTTATATACATACATAGCGTGTTTAAACAAGTATGTAATACATACATAGTAAGTTTGAACAAGTATGAAATCGAACACAGTATATATTTTCTTGTTCTTATGGGTAATATGTCATGTAATGTAAATTGTTAATATTATTTTGGGTTTTAGGTATAGCTTGAGTACTAGCAAGATCCGTACTGGAAGAAGTAGGATTAGCAGTATTGGAAGCAGTAGAAACTTGGGAACTATATTGGATGTCGATGTAGGTACATCGGTTATAGGGGTAGAATGGAAAGGTTGTAAAATATTACGAACAGGGTATATTCTTTGTGAGTAGGTAGGAGTGGAATAATCAAGAGTGCTAGTGAATTTAGGAGAAAGCTTAGGAGGAAGCTTAGGAGGTAATTAAGGTTGCACGTCTCTAGGTACGTCTGAAGGAAATTGTCTAAGAATGTCAGAAACAGATCTAGAACGAAGATAAGGATTAGGTGACCAAGAGATAGTATTAGGATCCACTGCATGGAAAGAAGGGGATTCAGGATTAACAAGAGGTTGAGGCACCCGTCTAGCATGGCTGCGTAATCTCATAGGAGAATTATCACGAGGACCTCGGAACTGAGGGTGAGGACGATAAGAAGGATCTTGTCGTCGATCATATCTAGTAAATACTTCTTCAGGGGAAGACGGAGAGGTTTCTTGATTAAGATACTCATCATAGTATCTAATGGGTTCACGAACACCTGGATGATCTGGGGAAGAGGGTGGACTACTGCTATGAGCAGAAGAACGTCTAGAAAGAAGAGGGGAGCTATGTGGAGAGCTCTGACCAGAGAAGTTAAGTTGTGTGACAGGAGAAGAGAGTTGAGGAGAACTATGAGAAATATTTCTTCTCAAAAGATAAGTTAAGAAAGGATCGAAACCTTGATTGGGATTTTGTACCGAAGAATTGTTAGAGGGAATTCTTTGGGTTGTTTGTTGATGTGGAGTATGTGGAACGTGTCTCGGGGAAGAAGGAATTGAAAGAGGCAATGAAGACTCAGGGGAGATAGGAGTCACGTTCTGTTGTTGTTGAACATTTTGTTGCGGTCGCTGGCCCGCGTGCACTGACGGAGACAACTGTTGCACTATTGGATTTTGTGCTTGTTGTACCTGGTGGTACACTGCAGTTGCTGGCGGAGGCAACATTGGTCTAATTAACACATACCCATCATCAATATTATCAGGAGGGGCGGAAGCACCGGGAGAGGCTCCCCTCCAAGACGAATAGGTTTATAACTGGAAGAGAAGTTATTCTCAGCAATTTTTACTATCGGCATGGGGAGAACCTTGAGATTGTCCACATGAGATACAAATTTTTTATTTGTTACCAAACATCGCAGAAGATATTTGATGTATTTTAAAACATTAACAACTAGATATGGACCAATCCATTTCTTGAAGAGTTTCGGGGATATAGGCGTTTTTGATTTGGCAAGAATTCTTTCAAACGGAAGAAATTCTTCACTTTCCCATTTGATTTGTCAAATTTCTTCCAAATGGAAGACAATTTTCTAGCGAAATTGGAAATTTTTCTTCCATCCGTAAGATTGCTCTTTTTGGTTCTTTTCATTCTTGAGTATTTATTCTTGACTTGTGACGTCACATGAAATCGTAAAAAAATGTTTTTTTTTTAATGTTTTCAAGTTTTCGAACCACTATTTTATCTTCGAAATATATTAATTATGTTATTTACCAAAGAACTAGTGAAATATAATTATAAAAAAATTACAAAATTGAGAAATTTTATTTTATCTTGTTGTGAAGTCACTCCTCGAAGAGATCATGTTTCAAACATAGTTGTTTATATATATATATATATATATATATATATATATATATATATATATATATATATATATATATATATATATATATATATATATATATATATATATATATATATATATATGTATATATATATATATATATATATATATATATATATATATATAAACTATAACACTAAAAAATCCTAATTAATAGCCTTTATAGGCTTAGGTCTGTGCTGTAAAATGTAAACAAACCTCAAAACTGAAGAATGTTCATTTGATTTTTCATCGAAAATGAACTCAAGAACGTTCTTCTATTTGGAAGAAAAACTTGCCAAATCTAAAACGCCTTAAATTTGGAGGTTTAACTGCAAGAAGGTAAACATAATCTCCAATACGAATAGGACGGATAGGGCTTTAGAATGTTGTTGGTGAGCAATTCTAACGGTTTCCTTTTCTAACTTCTGGCAAGCCAAATTGCGAATAGCAGCTGCTCTTTCTGCTATCTCAGCGTTGAAGTCATATAAGTGGTCTTTCAAGGGCTGAGTTTTGTTAATAAAAGGAGAGACATAGTTTGGAAGATCGTAAGGCAATCTTCGAGCATAAAAATGGAAAAGAAAGTGAGGAGTATTGCCAATAGAAGAGTTATAGGTGGAATTTAGGGCTATTTGCCTAAAAGCGATGTATTTACCCCAATCGTCGTGTTTTATAGAAACGAAGTGACGCAGATAACCTTCTATACGTCTGTTTTTTCTTTCCACCAAGCTAATGCTCGCAGAATGTCAGACAGCTATTGTACGATTTATAATGTTCCAAGTCATGCAGACTTCATTGAAGAACTCTGAACAAAATTCTGCGGCTCTATCAGTAATTAATACTTCTGGAACAGAATGATGTAGTATGACTCTGTTAAGAAAAGTTTCAGAAACAACTTTTCCATCTCTGGTAGCAACAGGGCATATCTCACAATACCTAGTGAGAGCATCCTTGAAAACTAAGATATATTTTGCACCAGATTTTTACATTTGGGAAGAGGACCTATGGTATCCAAGTGTACTCTAGAAAAGGAGTGAAAGGTAAAGGATAGGAATTTATAGCAACTGGATGAGGTTTGGAACCTTTAACCTCGATGCAGGAAGTGCATTGTTTACAAAAGAAAGAGACA
>JABUQX010145414.1:20000-23800 GCA_015478945.1 Trachelipus rathkii
ACTACTACATTGCAACCTCCGTAATTAGTGATATCAACTCCTCTTAATCATATTGAAAATGGGGTGTTTGTTTTTGAAAGATTTTCAAACAAAAACATCGACGAAACATTTTAAAACATTTATGAAGTTGCAACAGAATTCTGTTTCCTGTTAATGAAGAAATGAGAATACCTCTTGTGAGAATCAATGTAAAACGGAAAGACATACGGCAATTACAATTTCTTTTCTTGATGATTTTTCAAATTATATAAGCGCAAGTTCATGAGCCATAGATCCAAACTTACGAATATTTGTAAAGCTATTCATTCCATCGACAACTATTAAAAATTTTACGGATTTTGCAAATAAATTTGATCTGCACAGTCTCTTTTCGATTGTTTGGATTTTAGCATTTACTTCACTCAAAACGTGCACTCTAAAAGGATATTTCTCTACTCTCAAAAGGCAAAAAACATACTTTTTCAATTTTACAGAAGAAAATCTAACAGAACTGGCTTTAATGAATGTTCACCATAGCTACACAATATGAAAGGAGAAAGGTATCAATCATTTTGCTGTTGAGGGGTCAAGATAAAGAATTCTTTATATAAATAAAATGAAATCATTTCTATAATTTTTAAATTGCTATCAGTGTTAGATAATTTTATTCTCTTTCGTTGAGGTTATATATATATATATATATATATATATATATATATATATATATATATATATATATATATATATATATATATATATATATATATATATATATATATTTCTTTTCTTTCTTTCTTCACCTTCCTTTTGTCCCTCAACATATATATATATATATATATATATGTTAAATATTGCATACAATCGCAATTATATAAGATGTTAATAAAGAAAGAACATTTAATGGGAAGGTAAAGACTTCTCTGGGATTATAGTTATAATAGAATGAGGACAATATACCTTCGGTGCTTTACGACTTATTTATCCTCCAACCCAAAAATAACTTATGTAATTGCGATTAATATGCAATATTTAATATCTACAATATAAAGAACGAGGATAGGACAGGCTAGACCTGGTGATGTCGCCTTTGAAGGGAGCTCAGTTGCTTTATAACTGTTCTTGAATCCAACTTTTTTGGGCTGGAGGATCGCTTGGTAAAGTACCGGGTATATTGTCCTCATTCGCAACATGGCGGTGGTTCAATCCCGAGAAGGCAGTAAATTCTTTACCTTCCCATTAAATGTTCTTCTTTATATTTATATCTCAGTATATATATATATATATATATATATATATATATATATATATATATATATATATATATTAAGTATATATATATATATATATATATAGTCTGGGGAGAAGGCCAATTCTGTAGTAACAGGAGGAGAGATCAACCTCTTGGTAGGAGGAAGAGGGCTTGGCCTCTTGGTAGGCCGGAGGAGAGTTCGGCCTCTTTGTAGGCAGGAGAAAGCTCGGCCTCTTGATAGGCAGGAGGAGAGCTCGGCCTCTTGGTAGGCAGGAGAGAGCTCGGAGATTCTATTCTTCTTCTTCTTCTCCGATTAACAGGTCCAGTAGTAGTTGTAGTTGCTTGTAGTTATCTCTTCTGCTTGATCCTCCACTTCACGAGTAGTTGTAATTGAAGTTCTCTTGAAGACTCTTTGTAGGAGAATAAAGCTCAGATTTTGATTTGGATAACAACCTTGCACACCTAAAACTATACTCTAATAACAGTTTTTCAACTTTGTTTTTACACACATGCAATTTTTGTCTTAACCAATTTTTTTTCCCTCAAATGAGGGTGAGAAAGTGGGGGGAGGGGAAATTAAAAGCAAAAAGGCGGCAAGATCAAAGATTACAACTTACCTCAAAATACAAGCTATTTACAAAACTTAACATACAATGTAATTTAAAATGTTACAAAACATCATAATACACATTATTTCGTATAAATTAAATGGTGAATGTATATTAAAAGCTTTTAAAAAGTGAATTGCATTTCTCTTTCGACAATAATAAAAAAACTAAAATAGAAATACGTATTATTCTAAAACAGAAAACATATTTTTAGGTTAACTTTGACATTTGTTTACAAGAATTTTAAAACACAGTATAATACAATTTAACTTAATAATTATATACAAAAAGAAAGGTCTTATCATGAAACAAATATTATATAATCATATACTATAAACATAGTATTTTTAACATTTAATTTATGAATACAAACTCCATTTCAAGTCGGGCATGATGCAATTTTTTTTAGAATTTGTTTAAAATTCATTCGATTCTTATGAAATTATCAGCATATATATAACTCAACGAGGTAAGCAAGTTTTATTTAGGGCAATTTTCTGTATACTCCATCGTGTGGGTCCATGCCCACCCCTACCCGTTTATAAAAAAAAATTCTCCTGGTATGAAATTTTGAAATCTCCTTCTAAAAAAAATTTACATACCTATTTATTTATTTATAGAAAAATTTTCCCTTGGAATTTTTTGAATTTTGGAAAAAACCTGCATAAATGGGCATGTAAATTTTTTTTGAAAGGAGATATCAAAATTTCTTGCCTGGAAATTTTTTTAAATAGATCTACCATTGTATAGTTAAAATTTTAGGTCATTTCGACCAAGGGTATAGGAGTTATTTTTGAAAACAGGTATGGGTGGGTATGGCCCAAACGGTGGGGTATGCAGAAAATTGCCCTAAATAAAACTTGCTTATCTCGTTGAGTTATATATATATCCTGAAAATTTCATAAGAATCGAATGAATATTAAACAAATTACAGATTTCATGAAAAAATCACATCCGGCCCTTTAAAAATGTGACTTATCTTCAAGTTCCGATATGAGGTGAACACCGTTTTCTCTTACCATTCTCTCATGTTTTTTAAGCTCACTAATATATTTGAAAAAATTTGAAGACCTTTTAAACAAAATAATAGTTTAAACAATTATTTTGACCACTACAAACACTTCGCCCCTAAAGGTGGAGCGTATTTTTACACTAAATTTTATATACTAAAATCACTGAATTAATCACTAAATATTATTTAAATATAATCACTTTGAAACACTATTATTATTAAAGTTAACACGGAAATGCACTATTTTTTTACTTAATTCTATTTTTAAACAATTCACTAACTTTAAAAGCACTTTTCTCATTGGATTACGTAGAAACCCTAAACCGATTCCTGCTGTTCAGTAGATGACGTGACCGTTTATTTCGGCGAATCATCATCCGATTGAGGAATCATCTGCAAAGGTGAATTACCAGCCGGTAAAAGATCTATCTGTGAAGTCGATCTACCAACCGGTAGAGGAACCATCTGGGAAGGCGATCTACTAGCCGGTAGAGGAACCATCCGAGAAGACGATCTACCAGCCGGTAGAAGAACCTTCTGTGAAGGCGAAGGGAGTACTGCAGGCTTTAAACGACTAATCGAAACGACATCCGTCCGTTCATCAGGAAATTGTATCTTGTAGCAGCGATCTTTCAGTTGAAGAACCTTGTAAGGGCCAGAATAAGGTGCTTCCAAGCTCTTCCGAGTGCGATCGACTTGAAGGAAGACATGGGTACAGGTCTGAATTTCGGCAGGAATGTATGATGAAACACTGGAGGAATGAAGTGGTGTTAGTTGTCGAAAATCCAGTTGTTTCATGCGAGCTATAAATTTTCCCATGAAGTCGCTGTAAGAATCTTTGTTTTTAGGTGCTTGAAGAAGTTCTAAAGGACAAAGAGGTGTTTTCCCAGCAACTGCTTGAAAAGGAGAGAATCCGAAGTCATCAGGAATGCAGCGAAGACTGAGCACGATG
>JABUQX010145416.1:15000-27576 GCA_015478945.1 Trachelipus rathkii
TCTCCTCTACGCTCAATGTTCTTCCTCACGTACACACACACACACATTTCTACACGTATACACAATCACTCCTTTAATAAGAAACACACTCGTACACGAACAATTTCTCTTTACAAGTTTTACAATAATCAATAAATCTGCTCTCACACTCTCACTCTAGTGATCTTATTCTTCTATATATATATATATATATATATATATATATATATTATATATATTATTATTATATATATATTATATATATATATATATATTATTATATATATATTATTATTATTATTATTATTATTATACATATATATATATATATATATATATATCGTATATATATATATATTTATATATTATTATTATATTATTATTATTATTATATATATATATATAAAATATATATATTATATATATATATATATATATTATTATTATTATATTATTATATATATATATTATTATATTATTATTATATATTACATATATTATTATTTTGTTAAGAGCTTTCATTACATTCCAACCTAAATCATAAACCAATAAATTTGATCAATATCAATATATATATATATATTATATATATATATATATATATTGTTCATATATATATATATATATATATATATATATATATATATATATATATATATATATATATATATAAAGAGAGAATATATATATATATATATATATATATATATACCGAAAAATGGGTAAATCAGTAAAATTTTTAAACATTTTTTTGTCTAAAGTGCCAAAAATCAGAAATTAGTTAGACCTATGTTTAAATATTTATTTGCAAATTTATTTACAAGTTATAGCATAACGAAAATATAAAAAATGTAAAGAAAAATATTTTTAGCAAATTTTTGAAAAATGCAATTTTCAAAAAAAAAATTTGGGGTAAAATGAGTAATTGGCGTGGGGTAAAATGGGTACTTGTAAATTATGGGACTTAGGATTGTACAGTAGTATTGATATTAATACTGAAAGGTAATATAACTGTTAAAGATGTTATAAAATTAATTTGGGTCAAAAATAACATGTGTAAGCTATATTTTTTTACCATTGTTAAAAATCAATTTTTTTCTAAAATTAGTTTTTTTTTTAATTTTTTAAATATAAAATCAACTTATAACCATATTTAAATGTTTTTTTTTCTCAAATTTAAACATTCATAAATGTTATGGCATAACAAAAATATAGATAAATGTAAAAAAAATATTTTTAGTAAATTTTTGAAAAATGAGTGTCAAAAATTGAAATGGGGGAAAATGAGTAATTTGCCTTTGAATAAAAATAAGTAATTGAAAATTATGATAATTACAATTGTACAGTATTATTTATTAATATTTAAAGTATATGAAACTGTTAAAGATGTTAAAAAAATAATTTTGGTATAAATAAACATGTGTAACTTATACCATTTTATTATCCTTCTTGGACAATTATTTTTTATAAAAATATGAAATTTTTTTTAAGTAATAAAAATAATAATAGTAATACTAGATAGGTATAATAATAATAATAATAAAAAAAAAAACTTTTATATGGTACAGTACCGTATGTACAGTAATAATACCTATGGTACCTAATAATAATAAATACAATAATAATAATACAGTACTGGTAATAATAATACAGTAATAATAATAGAATACCTAATAATACCAGTAATAAAATAATAATAATAGGAACAGTAATAAAAAAACACTTGGTATTATTAGGGAAATTTATAGTTGTCATTTATTTAGTTTAAATTAAATACAAATATTGAATATAATATTTTTTCTAACAAAAAACTGCATTTGAAGTTTCTAATCACTTAAATTATTAAAGCAAATACTTATATTATAAAATTACTCATTTTACCCCAAATTACCCATTTTACCCCAAAACCAATCACCATTAATATTTTACGAACTAAAAGGAATATGTGCAATTATTTACATCAAAACTCTTACTTTTACACTTTTGTATATGGTATTAGTCAGATTTTAATCCAAACTGAAAATTGGCCGAGATACAGACCTTAGTTTATTTTTGGAGTTTCTGAAAAATTATTTTCTGGAAAAGGGGGAAATTTTTTTGAGTTATATTTGTCATTTATTTAATTTAAATTAAATACAATTATTAAATATAATATTTTTTCTAACAAAAAAAACCTCGATTGAAGTTCCTAATCACCTCAATTATTAAAAAAACTTACATTATTATAAAATTACCCATTATACCGGATGATAACCATTTTCCCCCATTTTACGGTATATATATAAAATAATGATAAATATCGTTGCATCGATTATTTTTACTTTAAAAATCTGTGACTTCAAACTTCATTTCCTTTGTTGTTATAAAGTCAATTTAAACAATAAAGCTCTGTTAATATGTTAACTATCATTTAATTTGACTACTGTACTAGGTTCATAACACTAGTATATCTAGTTCTTGATTCAATAACATTTAAAGTCAGAGAGCTCCCTGACGGATTTGTGCTGAAACAGAGCTTGCTATACTTAGTTCTCGAAGTGTCCATAAACCATTTAGTAGGGAAAGAGAACACAATTTTCCCCTGATTTCATAGCCTACTGATGACAGGCTGTGTGGGCCTCCATATAAGAAATAATAAGTTTGATGACAATTTTATATATATATATATATATATATATATATATATATATATATATATATATATATATATATATATATATAGTTATATTATTGAGCATATATATATACATATATATATATAGCATATGGTTATTATATATATATTTTTTTTTTTTTATGTATATATATATATATATATATATATATATATATATATATATATATATATATATATATATATATATATATATATATATATATATATATCTATATATATATATATATATATATATATATATATATATATATATATATATATATATATATATATATATATATATATATATATATATATATATAAATGAACGCCTCGTGGCGTAGGAAGTTGACTCGCCGACTCTCATGAGAGAGGACGCTGGTTCAATCCTCGGCGTAGCAGTCTGAGTTTTATCTTCCTGGGGGGGCAAGAATTAAAGCTCGGCTGCGAACACGTTTGTGGCGACAGGCTTCTGGGACAGCCATCCAAGATCCATCTGTGGTAAACTTCGTAACATCTGAGAATGGACACAATTGGTTCTTTTCAATATTACATATATAGTTACATGGTGGTTATATATTATATATTATTGATATATATATATATATATATATATATGTTGTTATATATATATGTTATATATCTTGGTTATTAAGATATGTCTATACATACATATAGTTCTACATATATATATATATATATATATATATATATATATATATATACAGATATAAATATGAGTAGCATTCTTAATTTGATTATATTTATATATATAAATATAATAAATATATATATATACATATATATATATATATATATATATATATATATATATATATATATATATATATATATATATATATATATACTGTATATATATATATATATATATATATATATATATATATATATATATATATATAGTTATATATATATATATATATATATATATATATATATATATATATATATATATATATATATATATATATATATATATATATATATATACATATATATATATATATATATATATATATATATGACCTATATTGTGTGTATAACATCAAAAGTTTAAATGCATTAAAAGCTCAACAGATATTGAAACCGACCTCTGTCTCTGTCTCTGTCTCTGTCTCTGTGTCTCTCTCTCTCTCTCTCTCTCTCTCTCTCTCTCTCTCTCTCTCTCTCTTTCTCTTCTCTTTCTCTTTCTCTTTTCTTCCTCTCTCTCTATTTCTCTTTCTCTCTCTCTCTCTCTCTCTCTCTCTCTCTCTCTCTCTCTCTCTCTCTCTCTCTCTCTCTCTCTCTCTCTCTCTCTCTCTCTCTCTCTCTCTCTCTCTCTCTCTTCCCTAAATGTAGGCAACACACGAGCTTTTTAACTCACTCGACCCCAAGACTAAGCACAACGTTACGCTCCCTTTCCCATATCAATTTTAATCGCCTTTCAAGGTTTTTATACGCTTTTGATGGGAAAAGTAAGTTTTTATTGTTTTTCTTTCTAAAAAAAAATGTCTGATAGTTTTACTATTAAAATATATTTTTTTTTCTTTTTTACAGTTATCACCACCGCTCATAGGCAGAGTCGTATTCGAAGAAGGGGTGTAAAATAACAAAATATTAAAACTCATACAGTGACACTTGTACTGAGGTGATTTAGCAGGTAAGTACAGCTTAAAATGAGGGAGATTAAATTCGACAGGAAATACTGAAGATGGAAGAGGTACAAAACTAAGGTGACTGGAAGAAGGAAGCAACACAGCGAACAATCCTAGAGTTGTTAATGTCCGCACCAAATTCATGTGCACACTGTACCCGTTGTGAAACGAGGGAGTCGTAGAGGTGGGAGTACACGAGTAGTAAGTTCCCTCGAGCATTTGCCGCTGTGGAACCTATAGAAAAGAGACGAGCAAGGCACCAATGTCAAGGGTCAATCAATGTCAAAGATAAGGGTCAAGTGAATTGTACAGTATAAAACAGTATATAAGCCTCCTAGTTTTTAACTCGACCCCACCGAAAAGACGAGTGAAGCCAGATACCTACCAGATATGAGGGCAGTACTCCATATATGCGAATGAGACCCTTTTATAGTTGAAGTAACTGAGAAGAGGAAGAAAATTCTCGCAGTCTCAACAGAGCTCCCAGATTATTTTTGAGGCTGCCACAGCAACCGTTGTAATATGAGATTTCCAAGACATTCTTTTGTTTATGTTAAGGCCAAAAATGTTTATATTATCAACGAGAGATGGAACAACTATCGAAAAAGATAGAAAATTTAGGTGCTTTTGAGAGCGAAATTTTTAGAAGTTGAGGTTTTAAAAAGAGTTGAATTTCACAAAGTTGAAAAGACCCAACTGGGAAATTCTATCCAGATCTGGAAATATAATATCAGAAAGATTAAGACGAGAAGCAACTTTAGATACAAAAGAGGGAGCATGAAATGAGCAGAATAATGGAGGGTCGAGTCACGGCATATGAATGGATAGAGTTAGATGAGCAGCTGAGAAGATCATTAACGAAAAGTAGGAAAATATTTAAAAGAAGAAGTCGCCCTATCAACAACCCTGGTGGTTATTGATAGGGCGATTTGAAAGAAACTAGAGATAAGAAAGCAAAGAGAAGGAGGGGTCCTAAAGGAGGCGAGCATGGAAAACAGCGACACAAGTCATACCAGGTCAAATGTTTAAGGACATGTCAAACGCCACCAGACTAGTTTCCCGTAAGTCCCTAAAAGCAGAAGACATAAATCTGTGAAACAGGAAAATATTTCACTAATAGACTTCGACGCCGAAAACTATATTGATTATCGGAAAGAAGAGAATTGGATTCCAGATGTTCAAAGAAATGAGAGTTGTAAAGAGTTAAAAGATCATATACATAATACAAGTAAGAGATATAAGCAATAATTAGAAGGATGAGAACGGCTACCATTCTTTTGGATAGCTTGGAGAGATATGCGCACTTCAAACACTGAGGTAAAAATGTTAGTACTGAGACAGATATTATAGTTAAACGAGTGATGACGTCAGCTCGAGAGTACACTCCCTTAAAACTCCGGGAGGAATGACGTCCAGGCTGCTTGCCTTAATAACGTTCATTGATTTCAGGAATCCATGCACAGGATCATATGTAATAACATGTAAAGGCTTGGGACACTTAAGGGATGGAGTAGGAGAAGGATTGCCAGAGTCAACAAGGGTTGAATTAGAGGAAAACAGGGGCATAGGATTAGCCTTTTCAGTCGGAGTATTAACAGAACCATCAGATCGAATAAGTGGAGTAAAATGTAGATTTACAGAAATTGCTAAAGATGTTTTTGACAAGAGGCCAGAAGAATTTTTCAGTAGGAGAACTAGGGAGGTCAGCGCACATTCGTTTAGTATTAGTCCACTTTTCTAGTTGAATAATATATCTGCAACGAATTCGAGCTGAATGAAAAAAAATTTCCAGTATGATAGGAGAATGAGAATTTTTCCACTCCCAATACACACTGTCTCTGGCCTGAATGGCGCGAGAATAAGCATAGAAAATGAAGGAATGAATTTGCTCATCCCATCAGCGATTACAGTCCTCACCTTCACGGTAGAAGCCTCTTCAGAGTCCAAGCAATTACTCTAGGAATAGTTAGTGTAGAAGCGACATAAGGCTCCCCAAATCAGCCCTTTCAAAGTGCCAGAAACTCAGCTAAAGCCAGGATGGATGGAGCTGTTATAGAAAGAGAATGAATGAAAATTAAGATATAAGATTGTGGTCAGAGTTACAAATGAGTGAAGATGGCGTGTTTATAAAGAGAGAAGGACTAGTGGTGAAGCATATGTCAAGGGTGTTCAAGAATTGGTTGTGACGATACGGAATATGTGTAGGTTTCTTATCAGCTGCTTCAGATCGTTAAGAATGCTGAAAGTTTGTGCTTCTTCCTCTCCTGTATATTAGTACGAGAGGACCTAAACCATTCAGTGTTGTGCACATTGAAATCTAAATACAAGAGCACAGTATTTAGATGAGAAGGTGTAGCAGTTTCTTGACAAGTTGTGAGATAATCAAAAAAGAGAGGAAATATTCCAAAGTATTCACAGTGGTTTACACTAGATTTTTTAAAATACTATATTGTTATTGTATAACAATACAAAATTGTAATGCTATTTGAATTATCTATATTGTCCTTTTAACTTAACCAATGTGAAGAGGAACAAACGATTATATATAATACTCTTCCACCAAGTACAGGATTTTAGAAAAACCTAGTTAGAATGAAAATGGAATATACTTCAATAATAATGAAAACTTCATTATCCTATTGTGCTCCTACCTCACTATGTGCTCCACTTATGTCTAGAATCTAGATACACTAACTGTACTCATCACATTTTGAATTGTTCTTTCATGATATGTTTTCTCAAAATTAGGCATACCTACATGTTATTGTTAAGTGAGAATTTACACCTTTATTAGCGGCTCACTCTCACTCACTCACATACACAAATCAATAGCACTGTTAATATTAAAAAAACGCCACATTAAGCCTTATAATATATATATATATATATATATATATATATATATATATATATATATATATATATAATATATAATATAATAATATATATATATATATATATATATATATATATATATATATATATATATATATATATATAATATATATATAATATATATATATATATATATATATAATAACTTATATATATAATATATATATATATATATATATAATATAAATAATATCTTCATATATATATATATATATATATAATATGTCAAAAATTTATATAAACATATTTTGTTTTATTCCAAGCGGATTCCGAGTGAGGAGTATACATTTACAAAAACAGTAATAAATAATGATGTTCATGTAGTGTCGAGTAAATTATTAAATTGGTTATGTGCATATTCCTCACGACAATCATATACATACACACACACACACACACCTACACTCTTTCTCTCTCTCCCACACAACACATACATAAATCCCAAAACAATAAAACACCGTTAGGTAGGTGAATTCTGCTCACTTTTATTATCTTTCCAATGGATAATAAAATTTAAAGAAACATACATACATTTATATATAATCACGAAGTACTGCTCCCCTTCTCTCCCCAGCCCCTAAAAAAAATGAGAAAAAGAAATGGAAAGAAAGTTAGTTCGCAGAAAAAGCACGCAAAGCACGCAGACTTCATACTTGATATGAATAATAATCCCAAAATTTCTCTTTTTAAATAGGAGAAGGAAACCATTATACATAATTTGAGTTACTTTACATGGATCAAAGAACTTGTAAATTCAACTCTTTATTTTTCGTTATTTTTTTTTCCCAAAAAATATATTTTTTCACTTCTGAGGGGAAAGAAATAAAAAAAAATTACATATTTATGAAGAAAGATGTTCGGTAAATGGAGAAATATGAAAGTTAGGACAAGACATTTCTTATTTTTGATAATAAAAATATACTTTACGTTTCCACAAAATCATTTTCGATCAAGTAGTTGGCAAGAGGTTAATCTTCCTCTCAGACTTACAACTTCCATATTAAAAAAAACGGATTACTCAATACTTTACCATACCATTATATATTTCAGGTGTAACATCAATAAAAAATACGGTTGAGTTTATTCGTAATATTTTGCGTCATTAATAAATTTATATTGAAACTTAACACTTTCAAGCATATGCGGAGAAATAAGCACGGGTGTATGAACTTTACAGAGATTAAAAACCAAGTACTCCCAAAACTAATTACAGAATTAAAGTTACTATAGCCAGGTAAGAAATTAGTATATCCAAGGGTCAATATGTAACCTTCACACTTTAAGCATAGACACGAATTGTGCGAAATCTTCTTGGTAAACAAAACATGTCACATGAAATTCATATACTTAAGAATTTCATGTCGTGCATCGTCAGAGAAGATTTATGGTTAAGGGCGTACAAAAGATGCAAACGAACATTTACTCACGGATGCCTTAAGATAGATAAGAGAGGAGAGAAAAAAGTCTAAACACCTGTTGGCTGAGTACGATCATGTCGTCACCGAAAAATTCTTTACCGTAGAAGAATAATTTAACAAACAAAATAACACGACTCTATGCTACGTCATCTTAGGAAAACAGAATTTGTACCACGTGTCCAAAGACGTTATCATCCGGCTTCTGTGATGATTTGGTACGGGGTGAGTTACGATGGGATCACAGACATCCATTTTTGTGAAAAAGATGTTAAAACCTCGGCAGCCTTGTTCCTACATCTATTCTGGATGGTGTGGTAAAACCATTAGGTCAGATTTTCTTCCAAAATGAACCATGGATCTTTAACAGGATTCAGCACATAAAGCAAGGTCTACTCAAGCTCCGACCAAGGACAATGTTCCCCCATTTTCTGACGATTGACAATTGGCTAGTCTGGAAGCCTCGATCTTAATTCTTTGGAGTACAAATTATGGTGCAGTTTGAGAGGCGTACAGCCTGCTCAAGACGACACCCAAATATACCTTCTTTAAAGCGGTTCCAACGACTGCGCTGAAGAACTTTCCGATCGAGATCGTGCGCGCTACAATAGACGACTGACTTAACATACTTAGCGTTTGTCTTAAGGCAAAAGGCGGTCAATTTGAAAGGTTGCTGCATTTTTTTGAATAAATTAATGGTTGTCGATTATATCGTGTAGATATTAAACTGACCTACTAATTTGGTTTCTATTTGACATCAAATTGTGTGTAACTATTTTTGAGAGTACTTGGTATAATATTAATAATAAAAATCAATAATTGGAAAAAAACTTTTTCGAAAAAAAAAAAAAACCTAACATTAGGTATCTCAACTAATGAGTATATATATATATATATATATATATATATATATATATATATATATATATATATATATATATATTTATATATATATATATATATATATATATTATATATATATATATATATACTGTTGTGTAGGGACGCCACAGTATAATATATATATATATATATATATATATATATAGGCTATATATATATATATATATATATATATATATATATATATATATATATATATATATATATATATATATATATATATATATATATATATATATATATATATATATATATATATATATATATATACAAAGTGTGGGCATTAACGCGTTAAAGCGTTAATCCGTTAATTAACTCGTTAATTTTCGTTAACTTTTAACGCGTTAATTTCGAAAGGAAGTAACGGACTATTAACGAAGTTAAATTTTCCCTACATCCGTTAATCGTTAAATTAATTTACGAGTTTATAAAATATTTTCTTTCAGATTTTTATAATATTCATTCGATTTCGATAACAAACTTTTTTTCCAAAGAATTTCCTAAACGCTCCTCTCAATGGCTCCAAAATGTGTTTATTCTTACGGTTTTATCCCATTTAGAAATGTTTGACGTTTTCTTTGCTGTATTCTCATTTCTTATTGGTTCCCTGAAGAAAAAAGATATGACTGTTGCCCGTTCAATGAGTCATTAACTTCTTTCGTTAGTTACTTAAACTTGCTTCTTTTGAGACTAGTGAAAAATATAAGAACTGGGCCTCATAAGCGTTGTGTTATAAAAAATATACATATTTGTATTAAAATTCTAGGTTGACATATCCTATTATTTTTGCAATAATATGCTACTCAGATGTGTCAATAAAGAATGTCCCAGTTTCAGTGCTTTATTATAACAGCAGTATACAATATCAACAGCATATCATGCATCAAAGTGAAGGTCATTGAACAGATTTTTTCCTACATATGTTCAATATGTGCCCCTCTTCGTTATAGGGATACATTCATCTACAACAATTCCTTCCAAACATTGGTTAACAGATCCGGGGTAATGGAAGGAACGGCATGTTCAATTCTGCGTTTTCAACTCTGCGTATAATTGGGCAGCCCATAGAAATTGCATGGCGTTAAGTCCGGGGACCGGGGGGGTAATAGAGCTCTGTCGTCTGGACTATTATGACCAACCCAACGATCTGGGAACCAAGTCAGTTTCAACCACATCGCACTATTTGACTCAAATGTGGAGGGGCTCCCATCTTGCTGCCGTATAAAGTTTACCTCTTCATCCTCTAATAATTATGGAAAGAGCATTTGTTGTAACATATCAAGATAGGCGACCCCTGTTGCTTCTGCGAAAAGAAAGGTCCGTAGACCTGGCGTCGGGATATGACGCAGAAAAAGTTAACTTTGGGGAGTCACGTTCGTGTTCTACAAGTTCGTAATTTCAGACCCCAGATACGAACATTATGAGCATTCACCTTACCCCTGAGATAAAGGTGGGCTCATCGCTAAACACTACACGATCAGAAGGTCATCGTGTCTGACCTAGCTACTGCACAGGCAAAGTGAAGCCGTAGGCATAGTCGTCGGAACTTTAATAAAATAATACAAGCTGCAATGATGCACGCATGTGTAAACGTTTCATTAACACCTTCCACACCGTCGTTTTTGGCGCCTTCAGTTCGTGACTTGCTCTCGAACGGTTTTCTTAGGACTATGAAGGAACGAGGCCCGCAGTAGGTCCACATCCTGTACGCACTTTGGCCGTCCTGTACTTTTGCCTTTGCAAAGACATCCATTAGTTGCAAATTGCCTATACCATCGGCGAAGGTTTTTTGCCACATGGAGGGTCACATTGGAACCGTAAACGATACGCGTTGAATCGTAATTTCAGATTCACACTTAGCAAATTATAGCACAGCAAGCTTTACGCTCAGGACTCACCATTGTCAGTATGTAGATAGAAGACTACATCTGAATGCACGCATGCGCGTATGTCGACCTAGGAACTCGTTCTGGCACAAGTGCATATTCGAAACTATGCAACTTACTCTTCGGCAAGCGGCAAAATCATCTGCTAAAGGTCAAGCCTAATTAATTTACGTCTGATAAGCTTACTATCATTTACATTATTATTGTTAGGGATATTATTATAATAAAAGAAGAAAATTAACAATAATTATTACTATTCCTACATATTTGTGAAGACGGTTAACGTTAACGATTAACGTTAACTTCGCTACATTCTTTACCGATAAACGCTTTAATAATTAAAGTCGTTAATATTTTTTGTTAACGATTAAAAATTAACGACGTTAACTTTATCATTTAACGGTGCCCACCTTTGTATATATATATATATATATATATATATATATATATATATATATATATATATATATATATATATATATATATATATATATATATATATATATATATATATATATATAAAATATGTATCTATATATATATATTTATATATATATATATATATATACTAATATATACTATAACTCTATATATATACACACACACAAGCGCTGTATGTGATGTCAAAGTTTAAAAATTAAAAGTCAATGTTTCTATCCATTTCGCATCTGTGTTGTTGTGCCTTTCAATAGAGAGCTTTCAACGTTAGAAGCGAAGCATCTATTAAAAAAAAAATACCAGAATTACCCACAAATATCTTGCAATATCTTTTACAAATAACAAAAACTTTTAAAGATAAATGTACATCCGCGAACCATTAATTTTTTTTTTTTTTCCTTCATGCATTTTAAGTAAGTGCCAAAAATATATAAATTTCTGTTCTACAAAATTAATAGCAAATTTTAAATGTTTAACGTATTCAAATTCACATTATTATTTATTATTATTATTATTATTATTATTATTATTATTATTATTATTATTATTATTATTATTATTATTATTATTTTATTCCTTATTATTATTATTATTATTATTATTATTATTATTATTATTATTTTTATCCTTATTAATATTATTACTGTAATTAGTATGTGTATTCCTTATTTAATATTATTACTGTATTTGATATTCCCGATTTATATGTTTATGTGGCAGTCAGCCAGCTGTTGTATGTGTGCTATTGC
>JABUQX010145417.1:0-10000 GCA_015478945.1 Trachelipus rathkii
CGTGCACGCTTCACTGCACTGTACTTGCAGGCCTTCAAAATATGTTTTCCTGCCTACCTAAACAAAAACAGAACTTCTAAAAACCACATTCCAAAAACTAAAATATCCTCCTCATATAATCAATCAAGCATGCAAAAAACAAAAAAATAAATTCTCTGATATAAGCAATACCAAAACAAATATACCATCCCAAACATAAACACACATCACATGCAAAAATTGCTACCAACCACTTACACCTAAGTTCCCTCAAGAGTAATATTAATATAAAAACTGTACTAAACCCCAAATTAAAAATAAACGACCCTCCATGCATATACAAGATCCCCTACAATAATTGTAACAGTCAAATGTTTGGTGAAACATGGATTTCAAACGCAGAAATACCAACATATATGGTCAGAAGCACACAGTAAAGGCACAAGCCCCGCACCATAGACTCAGCAACAACCACCATATCAACATTAATAATATGTCTATCATCAGCAAATATTATAAGAGCACAAAAATCGAATCTGCAGAAACATTTTGTATACAATCTCCCAAACCTAAACCGCTGGCCTGGGGATCATAAAATCGACCATATCCAAAACTGTATCATGAAGAATTCACCTTTCTATAAAAGCATTTTGGACAACCAACTTCCTCAGCACTAAATAGAATCATAGAGGAAAATTTTTCACTTAGCTGTTAATTTGTTAAAAAGCTCAGGAGGGTCATTCCACAACCAGCAAGAAAGCTAACTTGTACTATATAGTTTTTTTAAAAAAATATGTTTTTAAGTGTTTTAAATATAAATAAATAGATTCCTAAAAGCAACGAAGGAAGGGTTTCAATCATTAATATATAAAAAAGTGATAATAGCTTTTTAGAAATATTAATAATATAATAATAATAATATATAATAATAATAATAATATAATATATATATATGTATATATATGTAATAATATAATAATATAATAATATGTATATATGTATGTAATAGCTAATAACAATAATAACAATAATAATATATGATTTTGTCTTCTAACTAATAATAATATATTATGTAATATGTAATAATAATAATATATAATAATAATAAAAATAATATTAATAATAATAATAATAATATATATATATATATATATATATATATAATAATATAATAATATAATATATATATATATGTATAATAATATATATATGTAATATGTAATAATAATAATAATAATAATAATAATAATAATAATAATATATAATAATAATAATAATAATAATAATAATATGTATATATATATAACATATATATATATATATATATATATATATATATATATATTATAGAGTATTCAAAGTTTTGAATAAAAAAAAATGAATCCACACATAAGCCCAATATTTATAAATATTTCATAATTTACGAAAAGTTTCATTTCAAAATTAGTATAACTAGAAAGAAGTCTTATATTATTAAATAGTGTTTCCTTTTAAGCTTGGAAATAAGAATTTAACATTTCTTTTTTCCTTTCCCAAAATCAGTTATAATATCTTCTATCAATTGATGTTTTTGATGTGAAACTTTTCCCCCGTGAATGCTTAGTTAAGATAGCCCATTTAATCTTTCGTTGGAAATAGTTGACCTTAGCCACGTTTTAATACGTCGTAAGGTACTAAACGACCTTTCAATTGTACAAGTAGTTGGTGGAAGTGTGTAAAGTACTTGGATAGTTTGTGCAACTGCTGGAAAAAAAATGTGCAATAATTTTGTGCTGTAACTCATTTTCTCATCTATTTGTTCCTTATCTGATTTCTTCAGAAAGTAAACCAAGATTCTGCTGCACCATTTAGGTTGTTAATGTTTTATTCAGTTATTATGAGCTCAATTTTTTTCCTCAGCAAAACGTTTTGATCTCTCTGATGCTGGGTAATGAAAATCTTCACAAAAATTCTTAGTTGTTTTTAAAAATTCTTCTAAAAAGAGACTGCATTATTTTCACTTCTATCGGTTTTTAAAATATTTAAAAGTTTTTCTATGTGGCAATGAACCTCATCCAAATTAATTACATTAGTTTAAAGAATAATTTTTATAAGCTCCAAATATGAATTATATTTCGTCATGATTATTAAATAGACGAGAAATGTAGGACTTCCTGCTGCAGATGAAAGCTGACATGCTGCAGTTCTTGTGGCTTGAGTTAAATCTGGATCAGATTAGAGATTTTCTAATGATAATTTTATTTGGCTAAAATGTTCAAAAAATATCCTAATTGATTTATACTTGACAGACCATCGTGTTTCGCATAACAATGGTATATTTGCTACCAAACTTCTACGTGACGTAGTTTCACGGAAAAATTTTATAAATTGTTTTGCAATCCCGTGTTTTGAAATTCTGGAACAGTATTTAGGTCATTAATTACTAAATTTAAATGATGGGAACAACAATGAAAAAAATTTGACTTTAGGGTACTGATCTTTTATTAACTTTTGAATTCCATTTTCTGTGATAGACATGGTGGAGCACCCGTCAAACCCAAGTCCAACAAGCTTACTCATATCTAAATTGTATATATCTCGTGTAGAAGACAATATAGTTCTTGCTATATCTTCAGCTTTCAGTTTTTCAAGAGGAGTAAAGCCTAGAAATTCTTCACGTACATTAAGATCCTAATCAACGATGTGAACACCAATAGATAGCTGTTCTGTCCCGTATATGTCTGCTAAAAGGGAGAAATATTCAAATTGTTTACTTCATTCACAATTTGATTACATATCAACTTTCCTCAAATAAATATAAAGTTCATTCTGTATTATATGTGATGAGTTTTTGGCTTTTGCTCCGCTCGATTTCAGATGTTTTTCGAATTCCAAACTACCTCTTTTCTAGTTTCGCATATGAAAAATTGCGATAATTTTTTTCTGGTCATTCGATTAGCATGATATTTTTAGGACATTTGTAATTGAGGAGATACAAAATTTTTATTTATATCTCTGGTTCAACCGTGCACAATATGCACCGCAAAAATATCCATTAGTACATTGCGAAAAATAAACATCCGACTGAGATCGACCATTGAATAAAACGATAGAACATTAGAAATAAAAAGACAGTAAGAAGCCACATGGGTTTATCGAGACTGTCCCAGTCAAGCCAATAGAACCAATCACCAGATAACATGTTCATGCAAATCCATAAGGCACCCTAGGGCTCGTCAATAACTTACATATTATACACAAATTCTAAAACATGCTCATGCAAATCCACTAAACACCCTAGAACTTGTCAATAACTTGGATACTATACACAAAGTCTACAACTAAAAGGAAAAAAAACTATAGCTAAAGTACATGCTAACTGCACTACAAACTTTAATAACTTTATAGTAACATGCAGATTACTCTTACAAACACTTCAACTAAAAACCTGCCAATTTGGCTTAGTCAAAATACAGTACACAATACCCAAACTATTCATGCAACTGAGTGTACACAGAAAAATGATAAAAAAAGAAGCTGAAAGAAGTACTAGGAAGCTTTACAAAAGTCCCACGAAAACTGGCTTTTGCATAAGTCTTCATTATATATATATATATATATATATATATATATATATATATACTTATATAATCATATATATATATTAGACTATACCCTTTATATGGACATACTTATATATATATATATATATATATATATATATATATATATAATGTATATCTTTATATATATATATATATATATAACATATATATAATATATACTTATATATAACATATATCTATCTTATATATATATATATATATATATATATATATATATCATCAGTTTTCATATGGTTTCTTAGAACTGGGGAGTAGGGTGTGCAAACATGCACTAGAAATCCTAGACATTCATGAGCATTTCTAGTGCAAAGATAAGGGGTAGAGAACCAATCAGCAGCTTCACCATATATATACATATATATATATATATATATATATATATATATATATATATATATATATATATATATATATATATATATATATATATATATATATATATATATATATATATATATATATTATTTGAAGTTGAAATATTGTCCCCTCCATGGTTGAAAATATAAAAACGACAATGAACAGAAGCACAAAATTATTGTGGCTGTAAGAAAACGGGTTTAAAGCCATGGAACGTCGAAGTTCGGAGATTCAAGAATTTTGAAACGTGCTACGTTTTGTTGTAGGCAAATATTCCACCCTTCAGACGGAAATAATGGAATAAGATATCGTTAGATTTATTAAAATAGCTAGATAATTAATGAATCCTTAGCTCTCTGGATTTCAGACATGAAAAAAAACAACGCAATTTCCCCAATTAGCCCGATTAAAGTGCCAGAAATTACGTTTAGGGCATGGTGGAGCTGCTGGAGAAAAAGTATTATAATTCAAAGCTACAAGATTGTGGTCAGAGTATGTATTTATAACGAGGAGTAGTGGTGAAACATAAATCAAGCGTATTCAAGAATTGGTTAGGACGATCTGGAATATGTGTAGGTTCCTTAATTAACTGTTCCAGATCGTTGAAAATACCGAATGTTTTGGTCTCCTCCCCGCCTGCATCAGTGTGAGAGGAGCCCAACTACTCAGTGTGGTGTACATTAATATAGGATCTCAGCATTTGGATGGGAAGAAGTAACAGTCTCACCTTGAGAAGTAGTAAGATAGTCAAAAGAACGTAAGAAAATCTGTTCCATTAGGAGCAGTAGCAGAAACAAGATAATGATAGTAGTAGGAAAAAAGATTTTTAGCCACAGAACATCGAAGTTAGGAGATTCAAGATTCTCGAGACGTGTTATAGGAGTGTTTATGTTTATATAGGCACAGACACCATCATTTACTGAAATTATAGAAAAGTTATAGTTAGAGATATTAATTTGAAAAAGAATCCCTGGTCAGCTGGGTCTCAGACAATAATAAAATGTTAGGTTGAGAGTTAGAGAGGTGATATTCCACAGATTCATGATTAGCACGCAGGCCACGAACGTTAGCAAAGTCAATAGAAAACCCCCGCCTGCGCCCACCCCCACATCTACTCCGACCAGTCATTCGATCAGCCGCTCGCACAAACAAACGCACACAAGCTCTAATAGTTTAAAATTTTCACGTTTACTCAATCCACAAACACACACAAACACATACACACACACACACACACACACACACACACACACACACACAAGCGATCTTATACTAACAAGATAGCTAAAACTAATGTTTAAACTAAAACCCAAATTAAAAGTATCCTAAGGTGATGGTAACTGCATTAAAACTATAAAACTAAATTTTAAAACTACCTATATATTAATAAAAGAAATCTTTAAACTAAAAATCGTAATTCATTATAACTAATATCTTAAAAAAGAAAAAAAAGCAAAAAATAAAACCATAGCTTATCTTAAAAATTCACGATGAAAAGATTTCGGCGGAAGTTCACATTTATTATATAAAGGCAGTAAATACTATAGACACTAAGCAAGTAATAAACACTAAAACAACACTAGGACACATTAAATCAAAATGACTGTATACCTAAAAAAAAAATGAAACATACATTATTAAAACGACAAATTTAAGAACATCAACACGACACAACCACACTATCAGAGAGAAGGAGGGTGAATAACGCTCATGAAAGTACATGGAAAGTTGCTCAGGAAAGTACATGGACTAGTCGTTAGGCCTAAAATACAGACAGGAAGATGACATCATACCCAAAAAAACCCTCACGAAAAGTGCATTGAAAGTTGGAAGAGTACTCATGAGAAATTACCTCAGAAGAGTACGCCAGTGGAAAGTACTCAGGAATGTGTAGCACTGCTAGGTGTAGAAAGTATCTCTCAGGAAAGAGCGTGAGGTTGCTAGAAGCTAGGTTCTAGCATTCCTTTACTTTTGTCACTCTAACTACTATATAGGCTATATATATTTTTTAAGTTTTACCACAAAAATATATATTTTCATTTGGCATAAAGAACAGTCCCAAGGTCAAATTTTTAAGAATTTGGTAACCAACGGAAAAAATTGAATGTGTCACAGTCTATGTACAATTGAGCCATATATATATATATATATATATATATATATAATATATATATATATATATATATATATATATATATATATATATATACCACCATAACTACTATATATATATATATATATATATAATAATATATATATATATACACCTGCTATGCTATGCTGTAATATTAACCAGCCATGTAACCTTGTGTATGTAACTAGCACCAATAATAATATATTATGCATATAATAATGTAATGTAATATAATAATATATTATATGTATATATTATTGTATATATACATAATAATATGTAGCCTTAGCGTATATATGCTCTGCCATATAACCAGCGCCCAGCCTTTATCAACTTAATATATATATGGCATATATATAACCCATATATATAACGTAATATGAAATAACAATATGCTATAGCATAGCAATAATAGTAATAATATATAACGCATATGTATATTTCATTACTTAGAAAATAACATATGTATATATATATATGTATATACATTAAACGAATACCATGCGTCATGCACAGCAGGTTGGCATACATGCATGGCAGACCACTCTCTGAAGCGCTCTTCAAATGCGCTGCGCGTGAGGCTATTGCCGGCGCGATTGTTTTTATCGGCACCACTCGCGTGCGCGCATTGGGCGATGCCTGCTCTGTAATACCGCGAGAAAACGCATTGCATTTACTATATGGTTTTCGTTTGGTTAATAACTAACGTAGCACCATATGTAACCTTATATATATGCAACTGCCTGTAACAATATGCTAGCCCAGCAGCATATATATATATATATATATATATATACTCTCTATACTACTTATATATATCTAACAACCTAGTAAATTAATTTTTTTTCTTTATTTGTAAATATGTGCATAAATTAGAACACATTTGGCTTTTTTTTTTTTTTTTAATATCGATTGAATGCATTCGAACACATTCTTTAATTGAAAAGACATTGCAACTCTGTTAGATGGGAATATTATAAAATTCAGATATATGTTTTTTAAAATATTGATATCTGATAGGGTTACATTAAATCTGACTTACCTAAAATTTTTCAATGTCTTCTATTACTATACATGTCGTCATTAGTAAGGATATTTCATATTCTGTTTCCCCATATCTTGAATGTTATATATATATATATATATATATATATATATATATATATATATATATATATATGATATATATCTCTATATATATCATATATATATATATATATATATAACTATATATAATATATAATAATATATATATATATATAACAGCAACATATAATATATATAACAGCCTTATCACTATATATGATATATATATATATATACAAATGTTACCAGAGTGGACCCAACTTATTTTCACCCTACCATCCTCTTTCCCCAGCCTCCACCAATTTGGAAAAAGGTAATATATATATATATTAATACTTGAAATTAATATTTCTCAAATTATGTTTCGAAAACAAAAGCTTTTTAGCCCTTTCATTAGAGAGTTTAGGGCATGGTGGAGCTGCTGGAGAAAAAGTATTATAATTCAAAGCTACAAGAGTGTGGTCTGAGTTACCAATAGGAGGAGAAATATTGTATTTAAAACGAGTAGTAGTGGTGAAACATAAATCAAGCGTATTCAAGAATTGGTTAGGACGATCTGGAATATGTGTAGGTTCCTTAATTAACTGTTCCAGATCGTTGAAAATACTGAATGTTTTGGTCTCCTCCCCGCCTGCATCAGTATGAGAGGAGCCCAACCACTCAGTGTGGTGTACGTTGAAATCCCCTAAATAGAGGATCTCAGTATTTGGATGGGAAGAAGTAACAGTCTCATGACAAGTAGTAAGATTATGGGAGCAGTAGCAAAAACACAAGGTAATGATAGTAGTAGGGAGAAAGGTTTTTAGCAACAGAACATCGAAGTTAGGAGATTCAAGATTCTCGAGACGTGTTACAGGAGTGTTTATGCTTATATAGGCACAGACACCACCATTTAGACGGAAATTATAGAAAAAGTTATAGTTAGAGATATTAAGTTTATTTGAAAAAGAATCCCTGGCCAGCTTTGTCTCAGACAATAATAAAATGTTAGGTTGAGAGATAGAGAGGTGATATTCCACAGATTCATGATTAGCATGCAGGCCACGAACGTTAGCAAAGTCAATAGAAAATTCCCGCCTGCGCCCACCCCCCCATCTAATCCGACCAGTCATTCGATCAGCCGCTCGCACAAACAAACGCACACAAGCTCTATTAGTTTAAAATTTTCACGTTTAACACACACACACACACACACACACACACACACACACACACACACACACACACACACACACACACACACACACACACACACACACACACACACACACACACACACACACACACACACACACACACACACACACACACACACACACACACACACACACACACACACACACACACACACACACACACACACACACACACACACACACACACACACACACACACACACACACACACACACACACACACACACACACACACACACACACACCCACACACACACACACACACACACACACACACACACACACACACACACACACACACACACACACACACACACACACACACACACACACACACACACGATCTTATACTAACAAGATAGCTAAAACTAATGTTAAAACTAAAACCCAAATTAAAAATATCCTAAGGTGATGGTAACTGCATTAAAACTATAAAATTAAATTTTAAAACTAACTATATATTAAGAAAAGAAATCTTTTAACTAAAAATCGTAATTCATTATATCTAATATCCTAAAATGAGAAAAAAGAGCAAAAAAAACATATTTTAGGATCTAAAAATTGATATCATTTCACATGTTAAGGCGGAAGCTCCTCATTTATTATATAAAGGCAGTAAATACTATAGACACTAAGCAAGTAATAAACACTAAAACAACACTAGGACACATTAAATCAAAATGACTGTATAACTAAAAAAAAAAATTAAACATACATTATTAAAACGACAAATTTAAGAACATCAACACGACACAACCACACAGCACGAGCGATGGGGGTAGGGTGAAAAACGCTCATGAAAGTACATGAGCACTCAGGAAAGTACATGGAAAGTAGCTCAGGAAAGTACATGGACTAGTCATTAGGCCTAAAATACAGACAGGAAGATGACGTCATACCCAAAAACACCTCACGAAGGTACGTGAAAGTTGGAAAGTACTCATGAAAGTACCTCAGGAAAGTACGCCAGCATTGGAAAGTACTCAGGAATGTAATTGGCACGTGCTAGGTGCTAGAAAGTATCTCAGGAAAGAGCGTGAAGTTGCTAGAAGCTAGGTTCTAGCATTCCTTTACTTTTGTCACCCTTACTACTATATATATAACATTTTATAAGTTTACCATAAAAATATATTTTCTTTGGCATAAAAGAACAGTCCCAAGGTCAAATTTTTAAGATTTGGTAACCAACGGAAAAAATTGAATGTGTCACGCTATGTACGAATGAGCCATATATATATATATATATATATATATATATATATATATATATATATATATATATATATATATATATATATATATATATATATATATATATATATATATATATATATATATATACACAGCTAAACGAATACCGTAGGGTAAATGTACAGCAGGTTGGTACATGCATGGCAGACTACTCGCTGAAGCGCTAGCTTCAAATGCGCGCTGCGCTTGAGCTGTGCCGTACGATTGTTTTATACGGCACCGTTCACGCGCAGCGCGGATTTGAAGCGAGCGTTTTGCAATACATGTACACCAGCCTGCTGTGCATTTACCCTATGGTATTCGTTTAGTTAATATATATATATATATATATATATATATATATATATATATATATATATATATATATATATATATATATATATATATATATA
>JABUQX010145418.1:0-5000 GCA_015478945.1 Trachelipus rathkii
ATTACTTTATATAACACCTCACCTTACCTTCACTTTACTCATAATTATCTCTAGTGGAGTTAAATATATGAGTGCCAACATATGAAATACTATATATATATATATATATATATATATATATATATATATATATATATATATATATATATATATATAACTAATATATATATATATATATATATATATATATATATATATATATGACTGAAAAAAATCAAAAGAGCAGGGAGAGTGTCTTTATGAGATAAGTAGGCACCTATAGAAGAGTTGGGGATGAAGACAAAAATAAATTTCAAATGGGGATAGCAATTTTGTAGAATTTTGAGTAGTTCATTTTTATTACAAAAACCAGATTCGCTTTTGTTAATATTAAAAATATATAGTCGCATTCACATTCCAAAATATTTTTTAAATATTCTCATTCATATTCGCTTATTCGCGAATATTTTAAAAAACAGATATTCAGTCCATCTCTTCTGTATACTGTATATATATATATATATATATATATATATATATAAAATATATATATATATATATATATATATATATATATATATATATATATATATATATATATATATATATATATATATATATATATATAGCTTTATATAATATATATATATATAAGTACTCGAGAAAACGATGGTACCACCCCACCCCCTCATTTCACTCGAATTGGCCTGGAGTATAGGTAGAATTTTAAAATAATAAGAAAACATTACTTTTAAAGATGCTAAATATAAAATTGTAGGCCTCCAAATTTAATATTTTAACATTTGTCAATAGAAAAGTAATTATTAATTATAGCAACACCAGCCGATTTTCATGACACTTATATGAAATGTTTGAAATGAAATGTAGAGAAGGATAAAAGTAAATAAAGATAAAAAACAGAACCTGAAAAAAGTTATAATGTCTCAAAATTTCAATTAATAACATTATTTACTGTCAGATTTTTTTTTATCCTTTATTTGTTATAGTGGGTTTATGATGTTGAAGCAATATTTTATTATTTTTCCAACATTCACGGGTTGCAGGTATAGGGGGCATATTCTCTAGACAAATGTCACAGACATAGTGTCATGAATTTACTTCAACAAAAAATAATTTAAATATTATTTCATAACGATCTAGTAAACATAAATTTTTAATATATATATATATATATATATATATATATATATATATATATATATATATATATATATATATATATATATATATATATATATATATATTTATATATATATATATATATATATATATATATATATATATAAACGCTTACCTTTTGTATTTAATGTCAGTGCCTGTTTGTGTGACTGTGTGCATATGTTCTTTAATCTGATAAAATGATAAGCTTTTCTTACATGTGTCATTATCAGCAATTTGAGTCATTAAATAAAACAAAAGAAATTTAATCACCCTTTTATTATACAGTAAAGCACATTAGTAATTTAACTATTGCTCCGAAGATTTTTATTTGTTTGTTGCTTATATATATATATATATATATATATACTATATATATATATACATATATATATATATATATATATATATATATATATATATATATATATACTTCTTCTTTATATATATATATATATATATATATATAATAATATATATGCTATATATATATATATATATATATATATATATATTGGGGAGACTTTATCCTCAAAATCCATTTCTTCGAACCGATAAAAGAAAATGTTTTTGATGAACAACTAATTTATCTTTAATTTTTTGGGAAACCAAAAAAAAAAAAACTGTTCGTTTTTTGAGAGAGAGGAAAATTTTTTTTTTCAGGGCTTTCACAAAAATGGCAATAAAATCTTTAACATTCAAGATATTTCAATGCTTTTTCATTAAAAATACTAATATTTTGTGTAGGAATAATTTCATTAAGACACCTTATTTCAGAATTTTATTTTCTAAAAGTTTTTGGATAATCTCAGAAAAGTTCTTTAAATTTTTAAGTAAAAGCAATCAATCACATTGTGACACCACCTTACATCATACAAAAGCATTTAAAATAAACGTCAGTCTGTTAAAGATTTTTATATGCAGAGTTGTTACCAAATTTTAAGAAAAGCATTTTTTTTTAATGAATTTTTTTGTGATCTAATGTAAGAAAAAAATGAAGTGCTAGAAAAACGCAAATAAACATTTGGAAATATTATTTCTTTTTCAGACGGCAAAAAAATATTTATTCTCATATATATATATATATATATATATATATATATATATATATATATATATATACTTTAAATAACAATATATATATATATATATAGCAACAATAACCAATAATAATAATATAATATATAATATAATATATATATATATATATACTCTTTATATATAACTATATATATATATATATATATAAAAATATATATATTTATATATATATATATATATATATATATATATATATATATATATATATATATATATATATATATATATATATATATATATATATATATATATATATATATCTGCTATATATATCAGGGGTTCCAAGCACCCTTCCATGGATTTAAATAAGTACCGAGTTTCAAAGCAGTGGTATCGGAGCAGAAGATTAGAAGGGCGCTGGGTGTTCATGCGCTTCTGGAAGACGGATCGGACCTGATGGTGGTTACCGGTGATTGTCTAACGGCAGCGACGCGCTGTTGTCGATGGTTCGAGTCCTGGCGCAGAGTGAAATTTTCTTTGTCTTATTTTGCAAATTTGTTGCAACAAGCATGTTACAATTATTTTTCTAAATATTCTTTGACTTTGATTGGTTGCTCTTGTTACCAAGGAATACCCAAGCAGAATACCATGGCCCCAACGATTCGTTCCAATGACTACTCCTGTCCATTTAAATAAGTACTGAGTTTCAAAACAGGGATTTCGAAGCAATATATAAAGAAATTTGTTCCGAGATGCCATCTTTATCTGGGAAGGTGGCTCGGACAAGTGACAGAGCTTCCTGTACATTGTTTAACGGCACGACGCTGTTGTCGATGGTTCGAGTCCTGGCGCGGGTGAAATTTTTATCGTCTTATTATTGCAAATTTGCCGCAACAAGCATGTTGGGCCCATTTCCGGCGTTCCTTGACTTTGGTTGGTTGCTCCTGGAACCCAATGCCCAAGCAGAATGCCATGTATCCCGCAGGTGTTCCAGCCACCCTCCTGTCGATTTAAATAAGTACCGAGGTTTCAAAGCAGTGATATCAGAGCAGTAAATTGAAAACTGTTCCGATATGCCTTCTTTTCTGGAAGGTGGATTGGACTAGTGGTAGAGCTTCCTGTACATTGTCTAACGACGACGCTGTTGCGATGGTTCGAGTCCTGGCGCGAGTGAATTTTTCTTCGTCTTATTTTGCAAATTTGTTGCAGCAAGCATGTTGTTGTGCCCATTTCGGTGTATCTTGACTTTGGTTGGATACTCCTGTAACCCAGGAACACCCCAATGCAGAATGCCATGTAACCCCAGCAGGTGTTCCAGCCACCCTCTTGTCGATTTAAATAAGTACTAAGTTTCAAAGCAGTGATAAGCAGGAGATTAGAAAATTGTTCTGATATGCCTTCTTTTTCTGGGAAGGTGGATCGGACTAGTGGTAAAGCTTACTGTGCATTGTCTGACGGCGACGCTGTTGTCGATGGTTCGAATCTTGGCGAGTGAAATTTTCTTTGTCTTATTATTGCAAATTGTCGCAACAAGCATGTTGTGCATTTCGGCGATTCTTGACTTTGGTTGGTTGTTCCTGTAACTTAGACACCAAACAAGAATACCATGTAGCCACAGCAGGTTTTCCAACCACCCTCCTGTCGATTTAAGGTGTTTACCGAGTTTAAGCAGTGATATCGAGCATTAGATTGAAATCTGTTCAGGAATGCCTTTGCTTTCTGGGAAGCAGATATTTAAAGTGAATATTAATTTCAGACTTACTTAAAAAAAATTTATAACAATCCAGAGAATCTATAAAAACTATTTTCTAAATTGTTAAAATTCGTGACATCACCTTATTAGCATTATGCTATCCTTATTATGCTTATTAACATTTGAAATTGTGCTTTTCCATGGTATGGCTTGAGAAGTATGACGTATGATTCATCTATGACGTTGAAGATATTTATTGGCTATTTCAAAAGATTTACCGTCTCTCCTCACTGAAGATGTTCTATTTATATCATATATATATATATATATATATATATATATATATAATAATATATACTATATATATATATATATATATATATATATATATATATATATATATATATATATATATATATATATATATCTTATATATATATATATATATATATATATATATATATATATATATGTAGCACTCCATTATAAATTTGTAAAATAATTTTTTAATTTATGTTCGTACTTATGCTAAGATTTGCGCGAGCAAAATTTTAGCATAAGTCAAAGTAAATATATATAAACCCGTTCTGTTGTGATACTCTTCAGTCAGATACAGAGGTCAGATTACATTAACAGAAGATCAAAAATAAATTCACTCAAGATACTCTCTCTAGAAATCCTCCTGGCAAGTGAGGTAAATTTCAAGGAAAAGGCTGCGACTTGCAATTCGCCTACAGAGAGTATCTCAACAGAAGGAACTTTTGTTACTTTTTACTTTCACTGCATATTTTACTTATGTTGAATAAAAATATAATTTCAAATATGAATTTCTAAATTACCATCCACTTATATGTATAGGGTGCTTGCTCATAAAGAAGCCGCAATCTAGCAAGTAATTTACCCTATATAATTGAGTGAACCTGAGTGAAGCACCCGGAACTTCACTCTTGCCCAGCTGCAGAAAACAAACAAAAGCGAAAGAAAAAGAAAAAACTGCAATAACACTAAAATCCCAATCAGAACACTCGGAGAAAATGACTCAAGCAAACGAACATTATCGATACTGGACTTCAATTTTCATTTCTAATTTTGGATTATGGTCTTCACC
>JABUQX010145418.1:20000-30574 GCA_015478945.1 Trachelipus rathkii
AAAAAGAAAGCTTATGAAGAAAATTTTTAACTTTGAGAAGCTTCTTAACTTTGTTTTTTTTTTTCATTGTTATTTTTTAGTGTGTCCTGTTATTTTTAAATTTTATAAGAATAGCCTATGGGAAAATTCTAAACTCTGAGTGGTAACTTTTTTTTTCCCTAAAGAAGCGTCAATCATTTACGTTTTTATTCATTGTTTTTTTAGAGAGTTTCCTATATTGATTTTTATAAAAATCTGTGGTGGCAGAAAACGTTTACGCTACTATTACCCCGAATAAGCGAAATCAATCAATGAATATAAGTGTATAGCAATGTACAATATTAATGAAAGTTAAAGGTATATTTGAGTGATAACTACCAATTTTTATAGACCTTGCACAAAATGACTAAATAAGGATATATGATATACATATTAAAAGGAAAAGAAGTCTTAAATGTATATAATAATTTAATTATGCCCAGAATAAACATATTCCATTATCTTATTGAATTAAATGTCTTGTGTTATTGGAATAGATCCCACCGTCTATAGGTTACTAATAAGCAACTGGTTGCCAGAACTTCGCAAAAGCTCAGCGTAATTTTCCCATAATTTAATGTAAGTTTTCCATAAAAAAATATTGTATGAAAATGTTATTAGTCCCACTCTCTATAATATCTTCAGTGAAAATATGTTAACTAAGTTGGTAATATGTATAGCCCAAAAGAAATTAATTTTGGTAATTATTGAGTTCAACATTTTTATAAATAAATCATTATTTTTTTTTTTTTTATAATCATTTTTATTTTCCTTTCATATTGAGTATTCTTTGACAACTATTATAAATAAGTAGATGTGCCATATATATATATATATATATATATATATATATATATATATATATATATATATATATATATATATATATATATATATATATATATATATATATATATATATACAAAAAAACAGGGCAATTCGGTCCAAAATCAGGGGTACTCAAAATGCTAAGGTTTATGGAGACTTTTTTTTTTTTTTTGAAAAATTTTTTTTTTTTATGTTTATTGTTATGCTTTGGAGGAAAATTAGGTATATTTGTATTTTATATATAATATAGGATTAATGTTAGAACCGATAAGTAACATGGACCGAATTGCCCCACGATTTTGGGGGGCGGGGCAATTCGGTCCACTTCAATTTTCACATCCCTAAGAATCCTCAATTAAAGTGTTTTATTTAATAAATTATGATAAGTCAGTTTTCATTTTTAAACATAATGGTATTTGTTACTATTATTTTAAAGATTTTGTTTAATAATAAATGTTCGAGTTTGCTTTCGTTTTTGTCAAACTGCAAAATCTTTAAAAAAAGGCTCGCCGTATGAAATTTCCTTAATTCTGTAAGGTTGCTATTCATTTTTATTCTGTATTATGCAGAATAAAGGAAATTCTTTACGTTTGGTGAGCGTTTTTCTACGATTTTGCCGATTTTGCGATATTTGACAAAAATGAACGCAAACTCAAAGCGTTTTAGGTATCTTTTTTAAACATAATGGTATTACAATATTATTTTAAGTGGGTTTGAAAACTAATAAAATGTTCGAGTTTGCGTTCGTTTTATCAAATTTAATCGTGAAAAATGCTCACCAAGCGTAAGGAATTTCCTTAATTCTTTTTTTTTTTCTATATTACACAGAATTAAGAAAATTCTTTACGTTTAACGTTTTTATGATTTGCGCCGTTTGGCTCAAACGAACTGTAATGTTATTAATTCTGTAAAGGTTGCAATTCTTTTTTATTTTATATTACACAGAATTAAGAAATTCTTTACGTTTGGTGAGCGTTCTTTTACGATTTTGCGCTGTTTGACAAAGCAGGCCCCGCCCAGCAGCTGACAGCGAGTGCAGGCTTTGAGCGATTTTACTAGGCATATTACGTTCGTAAGAACCAATGCAAGAGCGAAAGGTTAAGGGTCTGGCAACATCATCATCAGAGTATCCCCAAAATTTACCATATTTACTTTTACCTAAGTGTGAACCATCTTGCTGCCAAAAAAATTGTATAGGTTAATTAGGCCTAAGTTGAAAAACTTTACCTACCTATCTTGCTGTAAAAGTGTAAAATTTATTTTAAACATTATATATTTCGGACATCTTTTTGTAAAGAGTATTAAAAAAATTTAATTTAATGAAGATTTCAATGTGGACGAATTGCCCCCACGCCAAATTTTTAAACTGGACACCCATATTTTAATTTTATAATAAAACATTTATCTCTTGCCTGAATGACTCCAATGATTGCATTAAGGTTATGAACTATTTTTAAGTACTATATCTTGGTACCAATAATGTAGTACAATTATTTTGACCTGTATGATTCTTAGCAATAAGCCTAAAATTTACCCGATTTTATAGTGCTCAGAAAAAGAAAAAAAATCACAAAATTAATGGACTTAAATTAAAGGTTTCATAAAAAATTAATACCTAAGACATAAAAATACATTATTTTGCATCTTTAAAGATATAGTTTACATCGTATAGGCTATTTTGAGCCACTGGACTGAATTGCCCCACGTGGACCGAATTGCCCCGTCTTACGGTATATATATATATATATATATATATATATATATATATATATATATATATATATATATATATATATATATATATATATATATATATATATATATATATATATATATATATATATATATATATAGATATATATATATATATATATATATATATATATATATATATATATATATATATATATATATATATATATATATATATATATATATATATTATTTTTATATGTTAGGCCTGTATCTGCTTTATATGATTATGGTTGGAAGGTTTGATAAGTTTGGTTAAGTATTGCTAGATTAAGGATTTAATTATTTTAATCTAACGATAGCTACTTAAAACTTATTATAACCTTTCCTAACATTACCTAAATCTATATAGGCCTAGCAGGTACAGCCCTGATGTGACAATGTTGCATTAAACCCTTATGAAATCATTGATAATCATTTTTAAAAATATCTTATCAATGTACCAATTGACTGAGCATAGCTAATCAATTACCTTGATTTTCACTAGAAAAACTAATTTACATCCGCTTTTACACCACGTTTTGAAACAAACTTAATAATTTAATATAATTACCATATATTAATACTAATACTTCAGGTAATTTAATAAAGATTAATTAACTGTAATTAATAATGTTATGACCAAGATTCTTTTGTTTATTAATTAAAGAGCAAAAATTATAATTTACATAAATCTATTGTTGAACCCAAAACTCATCAAATTGTCTATATTAAAAATTTCTTCTTAGATTTTTACTATTCATTCAATTTTTTATGAAATTTGTGTATAGATATAATTTGGTGAGTTGCAAAACATCTATAAATTTATGGGTTTATTTATACCTCCTTTGAGCAGTAGGTCTTATAAGGAAATCTCTTCAATGATTTTGTTTTTTAGAATTTTTCTGACAAAGCTCTAGCTCCAGTTGAATATCAATTTTACTATCCAGCCTCAGGCTAGGTCTTTCTATAAGGAATTGAAAGTTTTTTCTTAAAATTATGAATATTTAGTTTTGTATAGAATAATCCATTACTTGTTTTTAAAATTTTTATCTTTAATTTTGAATATAACTAAGAAATAGTTGTCTATGTATACCTATATAGTGAATGAATAATTGTGAAATTTTTTTTATTTTTGCTTAAAGGTTCTATTAGCAAATATATATTATAAATTTTGAAAATTTAAAATACTTCCAGATTTATATATAAAAATTCATGTATTCAATTTTAGTTCCATATTTTTTTTTTTTTTTTAAATAGTTTATTTTAAAAAATAATAATCATTATTTTTTCTTTTGTTTTTTTTGTTTATTTTTTTTATCACTTTAAAAGCAATGTATATTTTAAGGAAAAAAAAAAAATCAAGTACTGTACCGTATTTAGGTATATAGCTACCTATATCACTTATGTTAATGTTTGTAGCTAAAAGTTTTTAAGTTAATAATTATAGTAATCATTTATAAAATAATTAAATTTTAAACAAAAATATTTTTGCACTTCTCTTCTAAAATATATTAAGGATTATATATATATATATATATATATATATATATATATATATATATATATATATATATATATATATATATATATATATATATATATATATATATCTTATATATATAACTATATATAATATATATATATATATATATATATATATATATATATATATATATATTCTTTGCCTTGAACTAAAACTTATAAACCTTGGTTTAACTGCCTGTTCTCATTCAATTTTAAGCAGTGACACTACTTTCAGAAATTGCCATGATCTTCAAATCCAAAAATTCATGTTTCTTACATTTCATTTCAGAACTGCACAAAATTAACTCTTTGAGACCCAAAAACTTTTCTTCGTATAAAATGAAACAATCTTTCTTGTTCCTCTACCTCACACTCTTTCTGACATTTTGCAATTTTAAAATGTCAACTCTAACTCTGCTTCTTCCTCTCTCCCTGCATGTATATATATATATCTGATGGTAGTACTGCATCTTAATTTCTACTAAATCTGTACTATTTGCTCAAACTTTTACCTCTAATTCCACTCTTGATGATTCTGGGTTATTCCTTCTGCTTTTGCTTCTCCAACTCATTAAGAAGTTATTTCTGTTCTCTCTGAGCTTAAAATTAAGATAGCAGATGGTCCTGAATGTATCCCTCCTATGGTCCTCAAAATTTGTGCTTCTAAGCTTGCATTCCCCTTGGCAAGTATTTTGTCCTTGCCTATGAACCTTTCCCTCATGATTGAAGCCTTCACTCATTTCAACCATACTGAAGAGAGAGGCAGTCAACAATCCAAATATCGTCCTTTCGCTTTTAATCTCTGATAATTCCTTGGTTTCAGAATCTATCTTTAACAGAAATATATGGAAACATCTTTAATCTTCTAATCTTATCTCAAATTGCTAGTAGAGATTCCTTTAGAATGCTCGACTGGTATTCTTTCCCTTCTCTTTCTTACTCTTGATCCTCTTATCTTCCACATTCTTATGAACCATTTTCTGTGACACTAAGCATATCAAAGACTTTAAATGAGTCTAGCACAATGCTTTGTTTTAACTTCTCCACTTTTGATATCTTTCCTTCTCTCTATAATCTTCTTTTGACTTACTTTCCAATTTGCTCTATGGCTGCTTTTGTAGATGGCCACCATTTATTCTTTAAATCTACAAATAGTGGTGTTCCTCAGAATTATGTTCTATCACAAATTTTTCTATTTTCATTAATGATCTAGGTAACTTTCTCATTTTCTTTTTAGGCTGATAATGCCACACATTATTACTCTTTTCAATTCTGAAAGCATACTACAACAACTGCAAATAAGTGATGCTAGGAGGGTGCTTTGGAGTTACTAACCTCTAATCATTCTCATATCTCTGTAAGATTGGGTTAAAAAAGACGATATGGTATTCTTCATTACCTCACTGAATACCTAATTTAATGCATCTAAGACTTGACAATTTTCCACACAACTTCTCTTCCTTCTGTTGACACTTCGACAGCTGTTACACCTCTTGAAACTCAAAATTTAATATTCTTGGTATTTTTTTTTCTCATGATCTTTCTTAGAAGGATCACATTATCTTCTTTCTAACAAGCTTCTAAAAAGTTGGGTGTTCTTTCACACCACCCCAGTTGCTAACTCTGTATAAGGGCGTTGTTCGCCCTTGTATGGAGTTTGCCCCAAATATCTGAGTTGTTTTTACTTAAATACTTTCATTTTCAAAGGTGAAGTCACAGGGATTTTGACTCCTTAACCCTCAATTCTTGTATGACTCTGCCACATCACTCTCCTTATTTATACTACTTGCCCATGCAATGGACACTGCTGTTCTGTATTTTTACAGTCATATACCACCACCTTTGAAGAGAGCTCCTTACAAACTCATCTTTCACATACTTTCTCTGTCTGGCTCTCTGATGACCCAGGCTTAATTTCTATGCTCAATCTTAAATGTACTCTACTGGTAAAGTATGGAACACAATTCCTTCACTACTTTCCAACTTCTTTTGATTTGCACAATTTCAAAATCGGATAGAGATGCCAGCCTTTATTTTGGCCTTGGTTTCCAAAACTCTGGTGGAATTTGGTAAGCCTTTAGCTTTGCCTACTGGATGATATTATTACAGGAAGGATGTGACCTATGAAATTTCCCAAGGATCACAGATGAATAAAATGAATATTAATTCCCCAGTTCAGTGAGAATACAGGCATTTGGATCTAACGCCACAACTACAAGAATAATTTTTATTTTTTACTACACACAATGTTAAAGCAAATTTAAGATTCATTTATAGGATCCCTCTGAGTTTTATATCTGTGTGCAATCGGTCTCCTTACACACTGTAATTTAGTAAACTAAGGCATTTGAGTGTTTATATTTTAGTTTTCCGAAGAAGATTATGACAGCACAGCATATATGAAAACTAATATTTAAGAATGAGAAGAAAAACATATCTAACTAATTGGGAAAGCACAGGATGCATGCCACAAATAAGAGACATACATCACATCAAGTAGACTACTATATAATAAATATTAATATTTACAACTTTCTCATCAATGCGAGACTACATATATGTAGTATCATATGAAATATTACATGTCAGTGCATGCACCAGATACATTTAATGGTGAGCTCAAAGTGATAAATTTTGTAAATTAAATTTATGAATAACTTGATGATTAATTAAATATAGATATTCCAAGGAATATAACAAATAATTACCCAAAAGTGGCCAAGCCAACTTACAGATCAAATTCATATTAAATAATAATAATAATAAGGGGTCTGATTAATTTTATATATATAATTAGTATAAGATTATATGTAAGATTATTACCTTGAATAATAATTGGAATATTTCTTCTATGTAGCTATAATATATTTAAATGCATAAATATATGTTTTTGTATTATCAAAATTCTACCTCTAATCTATATGTGATACTGTATAAATACTTAACTAAATATTCAATCAGTGAAATTTACTCAAATTTTCTTAGTTATATGGATGTGAATTCAAGAATGACAATCAAACCACCAGTGAGAAGGCCATTTAATTTTTCACCTTTGAATAATATAGTCAGTCAGATTAATTGGACTCTTGACATGGAAAACATTGTTCTGATTAACTCCAGCCTATGGATTATGGCTCCAACATAAATCAGAAATGTGGGCTCCAGCCCATGGACCTATTAAAAATATCTTTGATTCAATCTCGCTAATGAGTGTCTACTTTGTTACATGTTTTTTATTAACCATTAATCAAGAATAATTAAATGGGAACTACATTTTGCACTTACCCATAAATGAGAAATTTTGACCTTCCAACAAGCTTTTTGAACAATGTGAATATTTAATATTCTAATGAACGAATAAATCATCCACTTTTTCAACCTGTTTAATAATAAATAAACCTGCCTAGAATCCTAGATTCTAGAATTAAATAATTAAGCTTTTTTTCCTAATGGAAAAAATCTCATTAGTTTAAAAGTTAAATTTACAATGCTGAGATGACAACAGACGCAAATAAAAAAAAATGCAAAATTATAATTTTCAAAAATTTTCTCATAACTCTTACCCTCAAATCCAGATATCATCCTTGTTGCTCTATATTACACTCTCCAGCATATCTATGTTTTTCCTAAATAAGTGGCCCAAACTTGTGCTCAGTAACAATACCCATTTAAACATACTAAACAGTTTAATTATAACTTTTCTTGCTCTTGAAGTGATTTTTGTAAATGAATTTAGTGAGTGGGCTATTTATTGTATAGAGTTACAAAGTAAACAATTATAAATTGAAGTATTTATAGTGAGGTTAACACACAGTATAGAAATTGAGTTAACTCTATTGTTATATAGTGTTTTTAAGGCAAAGTAAGAATATATATATATATATATATATATATATATATATATATATATATATATATATCTTCTGCTATATATATATATATATATAATATATATATATATAATATATATGTATATATTTATATATATATATACCGTATATAATAATAATAATAATATAATATATATAATATATATATATAATATATATATATATATATAAATATATATAATAACAATAATAATAATAATATAATAATATAATATAATAATAATATATATATAATATAACAATAATAATAATAATAATAATAATAATAATATATATATATACCGATAATAATAATATTAATATATAATAATAACTATCTAATAATAATAATATGTCTGAATGTATAATATGTATAATATCTATAAAAATAATATATATATATAATAATAATATGTATATGTAATATGTATATATATATATGTATATAACACCGGGATACACTTAGCTAACCCGAAACGTCATGCTTGGTCATAAAGGTAAATATAACATCCTATTTTTATTCTACTACTTTTATAAACAGGATTTTCAGATAGCTCATATATATATATATATATATATATATATATATATATATATATATATATATATATATATATATATATATATATATATATATATATATATATATATATATATATATATATATATATATATATATATATATATATATATATATACCGGGATATAGTTTCAATCTTAAGAGTTCTTTCACACTTCAACTATGGATATTAATTTTTAGTTTTAAAATCACTTAATTTTTTAAGACAAGAAAAGTTAAAAGAGCAAAGGTCACAGAGATTGATTAGAAAAAGAGAGGAGTATAAATTAAAATGACATTTCAGCTGAATTCTTCTCTTGAAAAGGGCCAAAAAAACTTGGCTGAAATGTTGTTGAGATGTTTTAATTTATTCTCTATTCTTTGTTTAATTAATCTCTGTGCCTTTTACTTAATTTTAACTTTTATTGTGTTAAAAAATTAAGTAGTTTTAAAATATATATGTACTTTATATATATATATATAATAATAACCAGCAATATAAATATATATATATATATATATATATATATATATATATATATATATATATATATATATATATATATATATATAAAAAAATATATATATATTTATATATATTACACGTGTTAAAAAATTTAAATATATATATATATATATATATATATATATATATATATATATATAAACAGAATGCATACATCTTCTTCTTGCACATGGGGCTCCAGTGAAAGTTAAAAATAGTGGGGGATGGAGTCCATTAGCTGAAGCAATAAGTTATGGAGATAGACAAACAAGTAAGTTAGCTCCTTTTGTAATTATATTTTTTTAATTCTTTAAGAAGTATTTGATAATAAGAAAATCCTTTAAAATAATTTTCTTATATTTTGCTTGCTTGCTTATTTATATAAGTTATTCAGATTTGTTCCTCTATTCTTTAACAATAAAACAAAATTTGCAAACAAAAATAACACTTTACCTGTCTTTATTGGGAATAATCAAATTTTAATAGTTAATTTATTATGTAAAGAAAATCACAATTTTTATGTTTTCAGAATGTAAATATTTCCTGCAGGCTCACATATATTACCTTCTGTACCAAACACTTTTGTTTACACTTCCAACTAGGGCTGTGAAATAACTTATTAGATAATCCAACTCTAGCTCTTATTCAGATTCTGACTGTTTTGATTTCTGATTCTGGTTTCAATCCCAGCGACTTAGAATCATTCCACTTTCAATCACATCTAAATTCCAATTCTGATTATGTTAGGACTCTATAACTTAACTCTGATTCTAATCCCCTTTAACCAAAATTTCAGGCTCTGATCCCACAGCCCTGCCTTGTATAGAAGAAGCTGCTGATTTAAAAATTTCATAGTTAGCTTACTCAAAACTCTTTTTTTTTTTAATATATGGCACCATATATATATATATATATATATATATATATATATATATATATATATATATATATATATATATATATATATATATATATATATATATATATATATATATATATAGAATAAATATATATATATATATATATATATATATATATATATATATATATATATATATATATATATATATATATGCCTATATATATATATATACAGTATATATGGAAAAGTATGTGAGGGCACTTGCAAAGTTCAATGTGAATAAGTTGAAACTGAACAAATCTGGAAGCAAATGAAGGAAGCCTTTGTTAGTAGTGCAAGAGAAGTATGTGGGTGTGCTAAAGTAGGAAGTAAGAAAGTCAATAGTGAGTGGTGGAATGAAGAGATGATGCAAGCAATTAAAAGTTAAAAAGGTGTGGTTGAATGTGCTAAATGCTAATTATGAGTTCTTGAAAGAAAGGTGTAGGGAAACATAAACATTTAGGAAGGAAATGGAAGACTAAAAGTTGAATATGTACGAGGAAAAAAAAGGAGATAAATGAACAGTTTGGAAGGGAATAGGAATCCCTGGAAGGTTAAAAAGGAGAGTAAGGAAAACTTTTTAGGATAAATAGGAATCGCGTTAACACCCAGGTCTGATCCGAACGAAGCACACTG